>JAQQZT010000017.1:4668968-4696707 GCA_030068275.1 Clarias platycephalus
CCCCCCTCCCTTGGCCGTTTAAAATCATTGTACACAGGAGAAATTCGAACCTGCATCAGCGTTCCTGCTCATAAAGCTCAAATTATTATTATTTTTTTTTAGTCTTGTTTTATTAATATTATTATTATTATTATTATTATTTCTTCAATCAGTGAAGGAGAGTTGGAGACTTTGCCACATAGTTTTGGTTTAAAAAAAAATTAATAATAAAAAAATTTAAATAAAAAACGGAGAAGAATGAATCTCATATTTGCTCTGCTAAAACGAAACGGAATGGGGCGGAAATATAAGATAGCACCTTCTATTTATTCAGGTTTTATTTTCTTTTGGATTCTTTTGATTTTCTTTCTTTTTTTTTTTTTTAAGCCTTGTGATTGAATCATGCCACCTCCATGCCTATACTTTTAGCCTCAATGTAAAATACAATGAGATGTATATTGAATTTGTGCGTTAACTTTCATAATGGTTCTTAGGACATGGGCAGACTTTTTTTTTTTTCTTTTTCTTTTTTTTTCTTTTTTTTTAAAATGTAAATTTAGAATACTACAATAAACGGCGCACAGCTTTTGATGAAAAGAAACACATCGTCCTCTTGCTCTTTGCAGCTGTGGTCTTTATGCATAGTCATGTAAAAAAGAAAGAAGGGGAAAAAGCTTTAAAAGATCCATTTTTATGGAGATATTTGTGGTGCCAGGATTTAAGGTTGGATTTGAATTTTTTTTGTTTTGTTTTTTTGCGCAAGGTTTATGAAGTTGGAGTAAAGCTTTTTTTTTTTTTTCCTTTTTTACAATTTAAAAAAATTGAATATAATGTTAAAATTTGACAACAGAATTCAAAACTCGGTGTGTTATGTACACTTTCATCGCAAGTTCTTTGCTTTACTTCGGAATTTGAACTCGTTTTTGGTTGGTGCCACCTTAAAAGTGAGTTTTGGGCAAAACCACCTAAAATTTTATAATTAAATGTCGGCTAAGACTGCAGAAAGAAAATCGAGAGATTTACAAAATTTTAATATTTTAAATACTTCCTACTTCTCTACACATGTAATAGTCAACACATTTTAACTAAAACTATTAATTAAATCACAGGAACATGGAAGTATACCCCATACCTAAATCATGTATTAATTTACAGGTTTTGAATCTTAATTATAAACTGCACGTTTCCTGTTTCTCACAGGTCTAAAAACTAGTAAAGCTTAATGTAGGTTTCAAATTAGTATTGATCTTTCTGAGCAAACAGCACCTTCAACAACAACAACAACATCAGCAGCAGCAGTCGTCATCTGCTCCATGTTGGACTCGGTATACATCGTCTTTGAATGCATAACACTACTTAAGGGACGTGTTTACATTTGCATAAGCCTTCACAACAACTAACTTGAACCTGAACAGGTATATACACTGCCTTCAGTCTATATACCTAAAAAAAAAAAAAAAAAAAAACACCCCACACACCAATATTTCATTTAACAGCCTTTCATTATTGAAATTGATATTTAATTTGGGAAAATAATTCGTCATCCCCTGAAGTCAGGTCATTAGCTGACCTCATTTTATTGGCATATAACAAAATTGCTGATCCTAGACCTGTGCAACTGAAGCAACCCCAGATCATAACACTGCGTCCAGAGGCTTGGACAGTGGACACTATGCATGATGGGTGCATCGCTTCGTGTGATTCCCTTCTTACCCTGATGGACCCATCTGGACTCATGAGACATGAACATGAGACATTGCTTTAAAGTCCAATCTTTATGCTTCCTTGCAAATATTAACAAATAGTTTTCTTATGGAGACACAGCTGTTTAGTCCCAGTCTTGGTCTAGTAGCGAGTCTAGTGAGTTCTCATCGCATTGTGTGTGTGTGTGAATGGAAATCCTCTAACTTTCACTTTTAAACATGGCTCTGAACTTCACTTAAGTGTCCTTTGATCATAATTTTCTTTTCTGATCCCGTTTCTTCTGTGAATTTGACAGTTCAGCATTGTCCTTCCAGGTTGTAATAGTGTGTTGGACAGGTCTTAACCCAATTCCAGTCATTTTAATGTTTTCTTTGCTTGATGCAGGCTAATAATTTGATCCTTTTAAAATATTATTTTTGGCCAGGCGGTGTAAATAGCAGCGTTCCCACCATGTCCGTATTATCGCAAGGAATGGAAATACAGGGTGTCCCAGGTTCCCCCCCTATAAACAGGGGAACTCAACACTGGGAATTATTAAAATTCAATCTTCTTTCATCAAAGGCTTTGTGGTCATTCAGCAGAACAATTTTTCACCTGTTGCTATGACACTACAGGAAGCACTTGATATAAAAGCCTGGTTCTGATGTTTTCCTCTATGACAGAAGTCACAAAAAGGAGTCCACTGAAGGGGAAAGGACTGCAGACAAAGGATAAAGGTTGGCTTCTGCCAGCGATTACTATGACAAGCTTTTTATTAATATTTTTTTGATGAATCCGTAACATGCAAAATCTTGCCACCTGCTGTCATACTGATGGCCGCTGTGACTTTTAGTTACTGACCTGCCTCCAGGGTTCCCATGTAGTAATTACGACATTGTCCTAAGGTTCACATCATACTTGCGATATTTCTGACTGGAAATTTTATCTGGTGTCATGCAATTTCATGGATCTTGCTCTTGTGAGCCAATTAAAAAAAATTGTAAAAAACCAAGAGGGTGGAAGTGTAGCGTCTTTGATTTAGCTGGCTGTTTTTTTTTTGTTGTTGTTTGTTTGTTTTGAATCCCCCTCACAACCAACATACACACACATTTTTTGTGGTACAAATAATTTTTTTTTGTCTGGAATTTCCTAATGTCATAAATATTATTTGCGTAGATAAAGTATACATAACTGACTGTTAGAACTTTCAGTGTTTTCGTTCCAAAATGTCACATAGCAAATATCACCTTTATAAAAAAATTAAAAAGTTATGACGTAAAAATAATATTCTTGAAAAGGTCTTATGGCGGTTTCGATGTTTTTAAAAATATATATAATATATAGTGTCTAATCATGATTCAAATTTTAGTCATTAAAACACACACACTCACAAAATACTTAGGCCCAAAACTCTGACTCTGTAGGCATTTTCCTTACAAACGAAAATATATGGCTTCCAAACTAACGATTGTAGATCTCACAGCACCAGACGTTCTGTAACACCACTCGACTTTGGGGAATTTTGGAATCTGAGGTCAGCAGTCTTTTAAAATCATCTCTGCGTGCAACATCGGTTCTGATGCATAAAAGATCGTCTGATGTTCTTGTATTCCGCGTATACGCAAGTGCCAACAATTTGAGAAATAAAAAAACGCCATAAAATTATGACCGACTTCCCGCCTAATAGTGGTGTCAGAACATCACTGCATAAGTGATGTTCAATATTATGCGAATGGATAATATCTTTTAAAGATGGATGTTTGCTGATCTACATACTTCATATTATGGAACAGACTTGTTCTTGTAGGTGTAGGTTTCGGAAATAAAGGCAGCGCTGTAAGACATACCACTTTTATTAAATGCACAGTAGTACAAGGAACATTTCCACTGACTGCAGAGAAGCTGCTCTCAGGATGCACAAAGCGTAGAGAATACTGATCGGTTCGAAGCAGTGAGATTGAATCTGCCAGGAGCAAAGGAAACGGGGCAGTTTTTTTTTTTTGTTTGTTTTTTTTTTTTTTTAAACACACTCTCATACATGCACATACTATGCACAAATTTTTGCAAACGCGCACACACTCGCATTCGTACTCTCTCTTTCTCCTTTAAACAAATGGTCACTCTTAAAAAGAGCTCTCCAAAATAAAAAAAATAGCAAAGTTCCATAAGTCAGTTTCATAAATCAGAAACCAGAGGAGGAAATTAATTTGAACCCAGGATGGGTTTCAATCCAAAAAAAAGAAAAGGAAATACTAATAAAATCCCCGTTGTGTGTAAATTCAATCAACGAAAAAGAAATACAGTAGTGCCCAGTCACAGTTCTTTATTTTGAAAAGGAAATATTATATATATGTATGTATGTATGTATGTATGTAAACAACGTGAGGATGAAGAGGATGAACTCGAACCTGGATGCGGGTTGTCATGGCAACGAGATCATCACAACAAGAAGAGCAAGGGAACTTGAAACAAAAAAACAAACAAAAACAAATTGATGCTGTTTGACGCTGATATTGTGAAGTTTGTACAGTACATTTTGTCAGACAAAATAATTTGTATTTACACGCCTGCGGCCCCTCGTTGGATCAGCGTCACACGTTTGACGATAGCTCTTTTTAAACAGATTGTTTTTTTATATATATATATATTTATATATATTACACTCTTTATATACACAGATTTCATCTGCCAGCATTGGGTTTTAATACGTATAATTTATATCTGTAGTAGGACAAAAAATTGGATAAAAAAATTAGTTTATTAGTTAATTAAATAATGATTTAAAAATAAGAGAAACGTTGGGAGATTTCGATCAAATATAGTGCTTGAATATTTCTATTTATAATTCAATACAGTTTGACATTTTTTTTCTTTATCATCAATTTCTTTACGGATCCAAATTGAGCCAGATGCTGCAAAATAAACAAATTTCAATCATTTCTAAGGATCTTCTAAAGATTATTATTATTATTATTATTTAGATAAATGAAATGAAGTCTGTGCATTTTCTCTTTCTTAATCTCTTTTCTTCTTTTTCTTTTTTTTAAATACAGTGCTGATCATTCTTTCCGCGACTCGTGAAATAAACAAATAAATAAATTCTTCTTGTCCAGAAAGAGTTCGACATCAGAGTACGAAGGACACTAAATGTTAGCTGGTGAGCATTTACATTTTGATTGCACGGACCGCTAGCGGAGAGGACGCCCACCGAATGCTAGAAGATGTGTGTAGAGGAGGAGAACTAGCCAATTAAATCACTGCGATCGAACTTCGTTCATGTTGGAGTGATTTACGAGTGTACTAGGGTTAGTATGCAAGTCTTCCTCGAAATAACCTCCTCATTTCACAAAGCAGGTGGGACCCAATCACACATACAAACACACACACACACACACACACACAAATTTATCCTGGCTCCCTTCATAGGGTCTTAATATCCGGGTAATGACCTCAGGGAAGGCCAGCTTGTGTCACGTCACGTCACAGTGCCCACTGAAATCAAACGCCCGCCTTCAAATCACAACAAATAAATTTTTTTAAAACAGAACATACAGTAGCATAGGGCACATTTAAACCAGTTTTCTTTTTGTCATAGTAAATAACAGAGCCTATAAAAACCCATACATAATTATTTATGATTTATGATTATAATCATAAGTGCAAATGAAATCCATCTTCGTGTATTAGTTCGACATGTCTCCGTCAATTCATAAAAACCCACCTTGACTCCTAAAATCAGCATGGAATATACATGTGGCCACTTTTTTTTTTTTTTTTTGCCATTGTGTATCCTCTCATCGAGTCACCAGGATTGTGACTTTGATTTAGTCAAGAAAAAAAAAAAGCCCTTGTGTTTTAAGGGCAGTCTGTTCACCATCCACATGGAGTTCCACTGCTGGTGACTTCGGCCACTGTGCTCTCACCAAAACCACAAAAAAGTGACGAGAAACAGATGAAACCAAAAGCCGTCCTGACGTTTGCACAACTGTTTTACAGAGCCGGTTAACCAGAATTCACAGACTTTTCGATTAGTATTTTTTTCTGATTTTCCCACTGTGCTTAAGTTAAAAATACCACTTGTTTTCTCTTATTCCAAACTTTTTCTCTTGTATTCTGGTGGTCCTCCAACTTGTGTGAGCAGTTGTATTGCAGTCCACGTTTACAGCCAGGACGGTGACAATGTTGTGCTGATAAATCTTCATCGAGTTTCATGACTCGAAATTGAGATTTCTCCATTTTTTGGAAGTGTAAATTAGAAAAAAATTAATAAAAAAAAGAATGGCACCACGGTGGCAACAAAACAGCGTATGAGGCTAAAATCCACAAAAAATTGGAAAAAATTTCCCTTTCCCTTTTTAGTTTTAACAAATGTCTGTCATCTGACATTTAAGCATAACCCTTCTCTGCTAAATGTGTTTTGCGTTGTCTCATTTTTTTTGCTTGTACGTCAGCAAATTGTTCCTCCAGTCGCTGTGATGAGGGAAAACAAAGAAAAGCCTCCTAAAAGGTCCAGAAGTATTTACAAAGATCGGCCTGATTCCCTTTGTTCGCTGTCGAAACGCACCAAAAAAAAAAAAAAAAAAAAAAAAAGTACAATTTGAAGCATATGGATGTCCCAGAAAAAAAAGGCAGAAATGTACGCAATCAACTTTAAGGCCTTTAGTCTATGTGGTAAAGAGGCAGAAACACAAGCAAGAACATTTAAGCCCAATTTCTGGTACACACTCTCTCTTTTTCACACACGCACACACATACACGCGTACACGCACACACGCAGACGTTCAGCCCAGGATGTCCAGATAAACAGGAGAGGCCTTGGCCAGGCTCTGGAGCAGATTGTGAATCTCTTTAATGTTGAGTCTCATGTACGGTTCACGCTGCCAGCAGCCCAGCATCAGGTCGTACACCTCTTTGGGGCAGGTACGAGGCCTCTGCAGAACCCGGCCCTGTGTGATGCACTCGATCACCTGCAGGGGGAGCCATTCAATACAGACAGGATGTTATTCTCCATCAAGAAGGCTGTTGTCTTAATACAAATGTTTCAAACCTCATTAGAATGAATATGTATAAGGTACATGCATACATATGACACCTTTATTATTTAATAAATGTGTCATTGTATGTATGTACCTTTTACATATTCATTCTAATGAGGTTTGAAACATCAGTGACATACAGTACATCTTTGATTTCAGTATTACTATGATGGCAATACCAATAAACAAAAAATACATTATACAGAACTAAAGATACAATTAACGTTAGCTACAGTGACAAATTTTGTTATGCTTGAAAGACAAATAGGTCACTGTGTGGCTTAACAAACTTTCCAAAAAGAGGCAAAGAATTTCCTTCAGGAAGCTTAAATACAGTAACTAGTTCTCAAGGCTATGTTAAAATAAATATGAGAAATTCTTTGGTTGCAAAATATGAAGAAATCGGGGTGGTTCAAGACTTTTGCACAGTACTAGACAACTAGAGTCCTTAAACATCCAAAGAACTGAGGAGGTGTCGTATAAGCGTATTGTTTCTCATTTCTGATTTCATGCTAAAATAAATAAGCCTACATATACAGTATTAATTTAATCAGAAATGAGAGGAACGATTAGATAATATGGCTAGGTAAGTAAATATAGAGCTAGCAAGTGGCTAACAGTGTCACTGATTCAGTAAATATAAAAACAACGAAGGCTCTATACATTAATAAGGTTTTTAGTTCAATTTTTACTTCTTTATGCAGATTTTTACCCCTTTAATGCGAATGTCCAGTCTAATACTGGTTTGCAGATAGCCATTTTGTTTTTATCATTGTACGTGGCTAGCTAGTTCCTGTCCCTTAAACACTCTATTATTAGCTTCCATAGCTAACAAATATCCAACACTTCACTACCTTTATCTGTTTTATGTCAATATAGATAACCAAGTGGCATGTAGACAAAATGAAAGTTGAGTAAACATATTTTGAAAAGTAAACCATTACCTAAACCATACAAGCTGCACCCTGGCTAATTAGCTCAAGGTACTTGCTAGCTTTTGACAGGAAATGTTAAAATAATAATAATAATAAAGCACCGGAGTTGTGTTAGTACATAATTTTAATCTCCCCTGTCTGGGAATTAGCATATGCTAGCCGTTCATTTCTGTGAAGAAAAGATAAATATAAAAACTGTGTACTGTAGATGTTGCTGTTTTTGCTAATTTGTTTTGTCTGAGTTATACTGAGGTTTTAGCTTCACATAGCAGCCTAAAATCCCCAGCACAATCCAATCATTCATCTTTTTTATGTACTGATAGATTGACTGTGTGAGCTAACTTAGAAGGTGAGAATGAAATTTAAAATGATTGCTAAGCTAGCAAGTACATTGAGCTAATTAGCCAGGGTGCAGCTTGTATGGTTTAGGTAATGGATTACTTTTCAAAATATGTTTACTCAACTTTCATTTTGTCTCCATGCCACTTGGTTATCTATACTGACATAAAACAGATAAAGGTAGTGAAGTGTTGGATATTTGTTAGCTATGGAAGCTAATAATAGAGTGTTTAAGGGAAAGGAACTAGCTAGCCACGTACAATGATAAAAACAAAATGGCTATCTGCAAACCAGCATTAGACTAGATATTTGCATTAAAGGGGTAAAAATCTGCATCAAGAAATAAAAATTATACCAGTTCTGACTTAGTGTTTAGGAATATAAATCACAGTGGAACCTCGCCTCACGAATTTTCGCCTTAGAAACTGAAATTTTTCAAGCAATTTGCCTCATTTCAAGCATTTGTGCATTTTGTGCAATATTTACTGAAGACATAGCACTGTCAGATGAAAAGGGAGCCACTTTCAGTTACAGGAATCTTCATTTACATGTCTTTTCTAAATGTTTTGTATTGGTTTAATATGCAAAAATATGATTATAGTGTTGGAAATTGATAAATAATCTTGGTAATATTTTAGGGTGCCTGGAACAGATTATCTGCATTTGAATTATTTCCTATAGGAAAATGCGTTTTGCAATACAAATTTTCGCCTTAAGAACTCACCTCTAGAACGGATTAAATTCGTATGCTAAGGTACCACTGTGTTCTGTAACTACGAGTATGAAATACCTAGTGAATGGATCACTTCAGTCAGGCAGTGGCAGTTTTAGGGGTAGGTTAAGGGTTTATTAAGGTATTAATGGGGTGGCCTGGCTATGGATATAACCGTATAATGGGCTCACGCAATTTTTAATCACATGGTGAAATGGGGTGGCCATCTCATTTTAAGGGGACACCATGCCCAACCCCCTTCCCAACCTTACCCCTGGGCTTCCCCTGCAGTCAGCTGACTGAAAAAATGATTACACAAAAGAGGATTGCTGTATCATTATTTTAACAGTGACTATATTACTTTTATAATAATAGTCACATGAGAGTAATCTCACCACATCAGGTACATAAAAAAAGACATCTGCACAGCTTATCAGGGATTTGTTCTGGCTTTAAAAAATATTTCTAAATTATTGTCAAACTGTTAAAGGAATGCTAGCATGAGCTCCACAGAATGATGAGTGATTTATTGACCCTTAGACTGACCTCGTTATTGGAAAGTTGGTACCAGGGCTGCTTGCCATAGGTGAAGATCTCCCACAGGACCACACCCAAACTCCACACGTCACTCTCTGTGGTGAACCTCCGGTACATGATGCTCTCAGGAGGCATCCAGCGGATGGGTAGCATGGTGTGACCGCCCACCTGGGAGCACACATGGGTCTGGATTATTAAACTGTGGATTTAAACTGTGGATATATGGCTTGATGAAACGTCCCATATCTGTCGTTTCAGTGTCTGGTATGTTACAGGAGAGGGAGCTGGTAGTCTAAGTGCTGACACACACATACACACAGTGTGCTCCTGGCAGTGTTCGCACAGGGCAGATTTGGGAGAGCCCTTCAGTGTCAGATGGTCCAAGCTTTTTTTGGAACAACTAACAGCAGGAGGAAATTGTTCTTTTTTTAATCACACATTCATATTTCATTAGAACTAATCGTCGGTTTAAGCGTCATGTATACAAGGGCCGTTCTAGTCAAACTGGGACTCGTGAAATTTCTCATGAATGAATATGTAAAAAACGATGAAAGACTGCCAGCACAGTACGGTGATGAGACTTTTAACTGTAGTAAAACATGTGAATGGAGTTATTGCCACATCCTCCGTACAGTCCTGACCTCGCTCCAACTCTTTTCCACATGTTTGGGCTATTACAGGAAGCTAGATGAGAAGCAGACAATTCGATCATGGCTCCGGCATACTGAGAAATCTTTGGATGGTATTCAAGCACTCGTGAAACTGGGATAAGTGCATTAGTGTGGGGATTATATAGAGAAATAAAGAGAGTTTTACCTCTCATAACTGTGTTCTGTTGTTCTGTAAAATCCAAAGTCCTGGTTTGACTTGCTTGAACCTCCCTAGTGCATCCATAGAATGTGTTTAATGGTACTGTCGCTAATTTATCGATGATTGCTGTAGTTATCCTTATTCCTTTTATATTGTGGAACTTGGTTATTGCTAGTGCACTAACAAAAAGGTCCAATAGGGTTCATTGTAGAAAAACAAATAAGTAGGAGCTTCCTTCCGCACTCATCAGCTTCCATTTACACTTGACGTAATTTTAATGAGAGGTAGAGAAGTTTATGCACTCAAAGAATACATCACCACTACAGTTTTACAGCAACAAACAAGCTTGGCAAGTTAGTGATGTTGGAGATGGCCGAGCATGACGCTGTTGATGGAGTGGAAGCTTTGGAAGCTGATGTGTCCTGAGACGAGGAGATCAGAGAGCTGGACAGAGTAAAGATTGAAGTCCTGCTGCTGTACATAGAGGATGAACCAGGGGCTAAATGCCATTAATTAAGAAGTTAACACCAACAACAACAACAACAACAACAGAAAAAATCTTGAGCTGCGTCAACGACAGGTGACTGTTATATGGATAAGAGCGCAAATGTAATCTGGAGACATTCATAAATAATAATGCTTGATTTGTCAGCCTCCTTACCCGGTAGTAATCTGTGCTGTACACATCTCTGGACATGCCGAAGTCTCCGATCTTTACGAGCAGATTCTCCCCCACCAGGCAGTTGCGTGTCGCCAGATCTCTATGAACGAAATGCTGTGAGGCCAGATACACCATACCGGCTGCGATCTGCTGAGCAATGTGCAGCATCTGAGACTGAGTCAGCTCCACCAGCAAACTCTGCTGCCCGTCTGCCATTAAAATCGCATCTGGACCGTGAGCCCTGAGAGAGAGAGGGAGAGTAAGAAAAGCACCCGTCATGTACCACTTAAGATATGTATGCATGTCTGTGTTGTGGTGCTGTTCAAGAGAACCACTAAAAGTTTCTTTTTTTTCCCTGTACAAGTTTAAGAGCCCGAAACGTTATCTAATCAGGAGTGGGAGTTTTAAAAAATAGCAACTGTGGAGGTTTTTACAAGTTCTACTGCTGGCTTGAGATGATTTCTAAGCATCCAAAGGTAACAGTTTATCCTTCAAACACTTGTGTGTAAGCTGAATGATGGCTTTAGCATTCAGCGAGTGTCTAGCTGTAGGGTTTGTTAGCATTAGCATTACTAGGGTATATGAGTGTGTGTGCATGACCTGTAATGGACTGGCACCCTGTCCAGGGTGTACCCCACCTCGTATCCCCTGAGTCTCCTTGGCCCCCATGACCCGTACACAGGATAAGCAGTATAGAAGATAAACGAATAAATAACTTTAGCTGCTCAGTTGTCATGGTAACAACATGCCCCACTCATCAACACCATCAGTTCTTTCATCAGCGCGACGGTTTTGCCGACAAGAACCTGATTCTTTTGTTTCAGTTTTAGCTACGAGCTCTAGAACCGGGGCTAACACATGCCTGAGGAACTTGTTGAGGTCTCCGTGCTTCATGTACTCGAACACCATGATGAGGGGATCACTCTCTACACACACGCCGTAAAACGTGACGATGTGCTCATGCTGCAGGTTGGTCAGAAGCTCCGCCTCTCGGTGGAAGTCGGCCCGTCCGCTCTCGCTCGCCTCTTTCAGGGTCTGTGAGATTATTATTATTTAAAAAACAAACAAACACATTTTGTTGAAAAGTTCTCAGGTTCTACGATATGATTATTAAAAGAGATCTGCTACTAATATCAAATAATGAATGTCTGGTGTGCACTGTTGTAGCATCCTTTATTAAACCTCCAGCTGAGACACGGAGAACCGCTTAAGGGTTCAAGATTTTAGCTTTTTTTTTTTGCTGAGTGTATGCAATTCACCTAGCAGCAAAGTTCTTTGTGATAATAAAAGATTGCTCTGTATAGGGGAAGGCTTTGCCATATGGTGTTGTATTGAACCTTTAAGGGTCATATAAAGAACATACGGCACAGTTTGTTATAACATGTGACCTTTGCACAAAAGGATACTTGTGGGATTTTAGGGACTTTTTGAAAGATAAACCCCTCTATAGGGTTCTCTTTAGACCATAACCATTTTAGTGCATGCTTCAGTACAACCCAGTTCACTGTAAACTGTTCAGAAATTAGTTCCTCATTAGTTCTTTGGAATAAATTAAAAAAATCTCACTGCTTCAAACATTCAACTTAGCCCTTTCAAACCTTTAGTGTTTTTAATCTTTTTTTTTTTTTCTAAGAGTGTACTTCTATTACACCATAATTCATTGTCACTTTGGGATCTTAAATGGTTCTAATTAGAACCCTTTGTGAATGAGAACCCCTCTGTTTTGGGTTCTATACAAAACCGTTAAGGGTTTACAATACAGAACCAGGAATAACCCATAAGGGTTCAAGGTTTTGCTCCTTTTTTTCTTTCCTATGAATGTACACTGATCAGCGAAAAATATTAACACATTGAACTGGTGACAGGATCGTGGACTCTCAAGGATTACCAATGCGTGCGGCTCCTAAAGACCAGCCCATCTGGTCCGATCCCACAGAACAGCCAATGTAGCATGAATCACCAAAAGAAGTCAGTGCTTGCCACAATAGAAAGACACCAGGACACCCAGTGCACCACAGCCCACTGCACATGGGGACCAGCAGGCAAAGAGACCGATGCCATCAACTTGACTCCCAAACTCCTCAGGTCGCAATCTGATCAAGCACCCATGGGATGCGCCAGATAAATAAATCCGATTTATGGAGACCACTCCAAAACCCACAGCACCCAAAACATCCGCTTCCAATGTCCTGGTGCCAGACACCAGAACACACCCCAGAGGTCTTGTGGACTCGTGCCCCTAGATGCCGGAGCTGCCCTTTTGGCACAAGAGGAACTGCACAATACTGGGCTTAATGTTAGACATTTTAACTGGTGTATGTACAGTAACACTCGTCACTGCAACACAATGAATCATAAATAAATCACTGCTTTCTGTATTAAAGAGAACCTGTTGCAAGAGTTTACATTCTATAAGGTGTTCCACAGTTGAACAAAGTTTAAAAGTTCTAGATGCAATCTTTTTCTAAGCATGTACAGTATGCTGCATATTCACCGTACACCATTTGTAAACTGTTAACAGAGCAAAAGTACTCCTCGGTGAGTAATAATGGACCTTACCTGCTTCCTAAAAGAACTTTACTTAGGAAGTTATGATTCCCTTAAAGTACCCTTAAAGTAAAAAAAAAAAAAAAAACATTGTTTCCACATTGTTCTACATTTTACATTTTAAGGGTTCTACTTAGATCATGTTATGTAAGAGAAACTGTTTGTTGTAGGGTTCTTTATAGACCACTTAAGGGTTCTCCATGCACGACTGAAAGAAAGCATAAGAGGGTCTACAAAGGTCATTGTCAAAGAATCGTCAAGTTACAGCAAATGACGAGAACCCCTCTGCTGCATGACACAATGTAGAACCTTTACGAACAACCAAACAACTTTTATGTGTTCCACATTATGCCTTATTTCTTGTTGTGTAAGCTACAACAACGTTCATTTTATTGTGTTCACTCAATGGTTCTTCGAGATAATTAAGGACCGCTGCTAAAAGGAGTTTACTTCGACCCTGATTTCGAAAGAACCTTCCAGTTTCCCCTCACTCGGACAAAGACTGGGACATCTCTAGCAATATTTTTAGGTTCTTTGTGATAATTAAGAATAACCTCTTCCTGACAGGAGCCTACCTAGAACCTTCTATAAAGGAGAATCACATTTTAGTCGGGTTCCACATAGTACTTTCTGTAAAAGGGACCACACGGGGAACACATTAATTTGCTAGATGGCTCCTCTGAAGACTTAAAGCCTTGTAATAAATGTTACGATGGATCTCAGAGGCTCGTACCTTGACGGCTACCAAAATCTTCTCTTGGTCTGGTGACAAGTTGTAGCACTCGGCTAGGAACACTTTCCCGAAAGCTCCCTCTCCTAGTTCTCTCTTCAGGACTATGTTGTGACGTTTGATGTGTTGCACAACTGATAAAAATAAAAATCATTAGGCATTAGGTGTAAACAACAGGACAGAATTACAGCATAGCGAAGCATGCAAATGAATCATGTAAAAGAAAGCACAGAGCTCCTATCTGTTAAATCTGCATCTAGTGATTCACTTCAGTGTTGTTGCCATGGCAGTAGAGAAGGTGAGTTTAAGATGACGACAAGCGAAGGCAAGCCCACGTCTGGAATCAGTTTCAGGTGGTCGGAATGGAGTGAAGGTAATGAGGAAGTGTACTGCGTCCGTGTGTGTGTGTGTGTGTGTGTGTGTTTATGGGTTGTTGTAGACGCTTTGAGGTGGTCTGGTCTGCCATGGCAACTCACAAGTGTCCGATTTCAGCACACTGCCAGGATTGCGGAAGTACTGCGGGTTCTCGATGACCGGGATCTTGGTCATGCCGATGATGACGGCGTCTGGGCCCATCTCGGACGACGACGGTGTGTTGTTGCCATTGGAGACGTGGTGGAGTGGGCTGGCTGAGTCGTCGTCATTACTGATTACTGAGGAGGACCCTGCAGTCGAGAAGGGAGAGCAGTGTGCCAGAAATACAGACAGGTGATTATGAGCTTAATTAGCAGTTTCAAATAATAGATTTGATTCCAGTAATATATATGTGATGGTCTGGAGGGGAAAAAAGCATTCAAGTTGTTGGAAATGTGCCTTTTAATGATATACTGGCTGTCGAAATATCCATTATGATTCATTTCCTCTGTTTTCATTTTTAATGGTTATCAAACATTGGAATGCTGTGAGTGAGATAAATGCTGCACAAATAAGGCACAAGTTTCTTTTTTTCCACATGCTTGTGTAACATGCATGTAACAGGCCTTATTTATTTTGCCAAATTCAAGAATCAAGGCTTAGTCCACATGGCAACAATGAGTGAAGAGGATCTATAATAAAAAAAGCCAAAAACAGTATGTGGAACTGAAAATAAGGCTCTGAAATGATCCGAAACACAGAACAGGTGCAGACTTTCAGTAAACAAACCACTGACCAATAAAGGGCCGACCAAATCTACTTTCACTCTCCAAATTTCATCCAAATTCACTCTCACTCATCGTCTATATCGCTTTATTCTTTATACAGGCTCGCAGGGGGTCCGGAGACTATACCAGGAGACTCGTGGCACGAGGCGGGGTACACTCTGGATGGGGTGCCAATCCATCGCAGGGCACACACACACATAAACACATTCATTCACACACTATGGGTAATTTGGGAACGCCAATTAACCTAATCTGCAGGACTGTGGGAGGAAACCGGAGTACCCTGACACGGGAATCGAACCCGGAACCTGGAGGTGCAAGGCGACAGTGCCAACCACTATGCTGCCTGCAGCTGGTTTCTATTTTCTTCAAAAGTTTTGGTGTATTTTTAAAGAAATTTGTCAATTTTAAGCCATTTAACATTTATAGTTACATTATTTAAAAAGTAAAAACATTTCATCAACTCAAGGTTTTTTCCAGGCCACCACACATATCATTTATAAGCAACTATAAACTACTGCTTGCCTTCGAGCCGCATATTAAACCTAATCTCACAATAAGATAAGCTGTCTTTGAAGACATTCTCGTAAAATCTAGAACTTTATTTCAAGTCGTCCCAGGAGCTGCTGTGGCAAATTCTTACCCTTCAGGCCAAACTTCGAGCTTCGACCATACTTCAGAAAGATTAGCATTAAGATGCACCCAGTGAGCGCAACCCCAGCGATCCCCACCACAGCATAAACCTGGACCAAAGATGCAAAAATTTTTTTATGAGAGTTAATTCTGATGGAAAACACCTAGTTATAGTTCTGCTCTAGTCATTTTTAGCAAATACCCGATGAACCTCATAATGTAATATAATGCATTTATCAGTATGGAAATTTGAAATGTAGTTCAAACTTACAGCAACTTTGCCCTCTTGGCTTTTTGGGATTTCTGAAGGGAAAAAACAACAACAATAAAAACAAAATATGTTTTCTAAAATTAATCAAGATTTTGTGAATAGTAAGAAGTAACCAGTGAATAAGATTATAACAAACATACCTGGAATGTCAGTTGTGTCTAAGCAGAGAATTCACACAGCGAACCAACAGAATATGACAGAAAGTTATTAAATCACAAGTATGTATTCACCATTATATATTAATACATATATACATATTTAAAAAATTACTTTAACAAGCTCAGAGAAAATAAATTTGCTAACTATAAAGAGGGACTGAACACTTAGACACTTGTTTAAGCCACGTCACAAGTGTAATTGTGATTCTGGCCCTGTTTTCCCACAAGTGGAAATATAAGATCGGTTTGACAGCAAAATGAGATATATCCATTTTCATGTAAAACAAGATATTATAAAATATTTTGTTGATTGTTTCATTAAGTCACAAGAGTGTTAAAAAGCACGAGCACCAAACAATTTAAATCAAATAATTTTTATTATTTAAGTGTAAATTTTGTTTGTTTTTGCAAAAATGCTATAATTCTACCTCGCATGGTTTTGTCACAAGGGATAAATTAACCTTCAGTTGTGCTTGTGGCCATGTACAGTGGGGCAAAAAAGTATTTAGTCAGCCACCAATTGTGCAAGTTCCCATTTAAAAAGATGCGAGAGGCCTGTATTTTTCATCATATGTATACCTCAACTATGAGAGACAAAAGAAGGGAAAAAAAGTCCAGAAAATCACATTGTAGGATTTTTTATGAATTAATTGGTAAATTCCTCTGTAAAATAAGTATTTGGTCACCTACAAACAAGCAACATTTCTGGCTCTCACTGTAACTTTTTCTTTAAGAGGATGGCTGTCCTCCACTCGTTACCAGTATTAACGGCATCTGTTTGAACTCGTTATCAGTATAAAAGACACCTGTCCACAACCTCAAACAGTCACACTCCAGACTCCGCTATGGCCAAGACCGAAAAGCTGTCAAAGGACACCAGGAACAAAATTGTAGACCTGCACCAGGCTGGGAAGACTGATTGAAGTTCTGGGAAGAGGATTGGGAGAATGTCATACGGTCAGATGAAACCAAAAAATAACTTTTTGGTAAACTTGTCGTGTTTGGAGGAGAAAGAATGCTGAGTTGCATCCAAAGAACTGTGAAGCATGGGGGTGGAAACATCATGCTTTGGGGCTGTTTTTCTGCAAAGGGACCAGGACGACTGATGTGTAAAGGAAAGAATGAATGGGGACATGTATTGTGAGATTTTGAAGAACATATAGCGATTTTCAAAACTATACATTTGTTGTTATAGATAACCTGGTGTGTAAAGCCGTATTCGGACGGGACTAGTTTTCCAAACGATGTTTGTGTTAGAATTTTTTTCAGACGGCGTCTGTCATTTCATTTATACATCTCCGTGTTTATTATGGAGGTAGGAGGTAGACCACATGTCCAGGATGCATGGATTGCTTATGGTAGTACGGTAGTTCACGTTGACCAAAACACAAAAGAAAACGCGTTTTGGAAAAAACATTTGCATTTGGACGGGATTAGATTTCTCAGAGGACCGCCGAGTTTGCTGAAAAACAGTAGGTAATTTGCTCGTCGTGTGAGAGAAAGACAGACATGGCAGATGCGGACGGGATTAAAATCACAAAGTACGTCTGTGAAACAGAAATTTCTCTAACGAACCCCTGTAAAACTAGTCCCTTCCGAATAGGGTTTAAGAGGACGATAATTTGCCCCAAGAAAGTAAAAATCTGAAAATGTCATTTATCTCATTTTGCTGTCAAATGTTCAATTATTGACTGTTGGCTTTGCATCTTAGACTTTCATTTTTAAGTGAGAAATTCTCTTGGTAGACTTTAAACATGGTTGCAGGATATATATAACGATGAAAACTTTAAAGCACTTATGTAAGTCGCTCTGGACAAGAAGCATCTGGCAAATGTTGTGTAGGATATGCTGGTCTACGAAGTAAGTATTTTTTAAACACTTGAGTTTTTACCCGCAGCCTCACAGGCATGCTCCTGGAACATTGGGAATTTCAGCGGAAACTATCTTACAGTTCAAGTATAAAAGTCTGACATGGGATGGAAACCCTCTAGTGGAAGTAAATGTAATGCAACCTTCACATACTGTAGCCACATTTCCTAGATTAGAAAAGGAAATTATAAGCATGGATATTGTGATAAAGTGACTTACCGTAGTAGAACCCTGTAAAGCAGATGGTTTCAATTAGTTTCATGTTTATTAATATGCAACATTGTAACCATCTTCCTGCCTGGATTTGTGAAGGATTTACCCACCTGCCCCTGAGTGCTCCACGTCAGGGATGAGCATGAAGTGTGCGGTGACGTTTCTCTGGTCCTCGCCATACTCGTTGGTGGCCAACAGAGTGTAAACACCATTGTGGATGTGAGTGGGGATATCAAGGTGCAGACAGCCGTGATACTCGCTCTCTGTCGACTCGTGGATCTGAGTCTTGATGTAGTCCTGCTCTTCCAGGAGTTGGCCCTCATGATACCACAGCAGATCAGGTTTGGGATTCCCCGTCACGCTGAATGGGATGCACCAGTCTTGGTTGCGCAGGGGCTTGTCCAGGTCCAGGATAATCGGCGGGACTGAGCCCGGTAAAAGGCGTGAATGGCGAGGCGAGGAAGAGAAGGAAGGGAAAGAAAAGGAGAGGAGAGGAAGTGTGACCACGGGTCATGGCAGGAGACAAACCAGAGGGGTGAAGTCGGAGTGTGGTGAGATTTAGAAGCTGCTCGGTTTGGAAGAATGTGACGAAAGGGAAAAGTACAGAGGGGATACTAGGAGTAGGAATTGAACAGAACAGT
The DNA here is from genome assembly GCA_030068275.1 of Clarias platycephalus. Taxonomy (NCBI): domain Eukaryota; kingdom Metazoa; phylum Chordata; class Actinopteri; order Siluriformes; family Clariidae; genus Clarias; species Clarias platycephalus. Next base: position 4,687,865 of record JAQQZT010000017.1, read on the forward strand.
AAGAAATATAAAGGTTTTCTGGAACGTAAGGGGTGATAAGCCCAAACAATAAACCACCACACAAGCAGTAAATAAAATGCACTTTGGATAACACAATGGGACGTACGGAGTAAAAATACTGGTAATAACGCCGCTGGTACATTACTTATATTTGGCTTTAGTTAATGCTAGAAAGAAGCCCATCAGCGGAGTCTCACAGGACTCGTTTTCAACACAACTAATTATAGGGCTGGTGGTTTAGAGAAGAAACTGCATACGAGCCCACTAACGTGCAACAAAATAGCTTGTTTTAACACACACAGTTAAATACATCCTCAGTGCAATAAATGGCAGCAAAGTAGTTCATCACATATTCACTCACACACACACACACACACGACTGAGTGCTTACAGAGGATATTGAGGATGACAGAGGCCTCAGTCTGACCCACAATATTCTCAGCGCTGCAAGTGATCTCTCGGCCATTGTCGCTGTGGGAGAGGTTCCTCAGTGTCAACATGGACTGCAGGTCAATTGTGTTCATCTGGTTGGGGGGAAAAATGCAAGACGATTTTACGAAATTTAAAGCTGATTGTTCATCCAGATTCTGCACAATGTGTTATTAATCCTTGAACTTCCACATTAAACTTCCCCTGTTAAATGGGGTTCCAGGTAGCACCCCTTTACACTGTAAAAATAAAGGTCAAGAAAACATAAGCTTTCATAAAAACAACCATAAAAAACAAACCTCCAAAGGTTTTAAACAAAATCCAACATTGAACAAAACCCGCAGTGTGACCTCATATGAGAAGAGCTCCTCCTAAAGCACGTTGCTCAGCTTTGCTGTTCTCTTTGCTGTTCCGAGCTCTGGGAACTATGTTAACTTGTTGAAGAAATAGTACAATATATGACCTTTAAGGCCTAACCACAAATACTTATCATGTATAGTTTAGGAAAATCCATAATACACTTGCTCAAAACATGGTATTGGTGCTAAAAAGTGTCTTACCTAGGTGAAATTTTCAGATACGATCATATAGCACAGTTTAAAAAAAAATAATAATTAATGCTTTTTATCTCCCGATCAGTGCCTCATTTATTGTGAACGCATACACATTCATATTTTCATCAGATAAAAAAACCCACATTTTTCTAAATACAATTTCATGCCATTTTATGTCTGTAGTGTCTGTAACTTAAATCTTTTTTTTTTATCTTTCAATGATCTTAATTGTCATTCAGATGAAACTTGGCCCATTTAGATTTCACATGAAAAGACATAAACCTGAAAAAGTCAGGTTTATTTTAAAATGCTAAATTGTTGAGGTATTGCATGGTTACAGACACTACAGATTTTTTGCTTTTTAAGCCTTTAGCAAAAGAACTATTCTTACAGTTGGTATGCTTCTAGAAGCTTACATTCAATACTAATAAAGAAATCATTTTAATTAAGAATAATTTAAATTTTAAATGATTATTGTTTGAAGCGGGACAGTATAACGCTGAAAATGGCAACTTTTAGGGCACATATAAAATCATTTCTCGAAATCGCCATCTCAAGTTAGCATCTTAACATTTTAAGGGAAGCAAATTTGGTCACTTCCATGTTTAATAAACTTCAGAAGCAGCTTCTTTGGCATACACATAAGGTAAAGTTATGAGCATTGACTGTAAGTCATAACTCTAACTAACAGCATTACTACATAGGAATCTGTATCCCACAGGCTGCTGTTTCCAAGCAGGCACAAGAGACGCTTTGTTGTAAATATTATATTGGTTACATTAAATATTAATACAAAACATGGGGCTTTCAGGAGTTAGAGCCAGTTTCTCGCGGTCTGAGCGTCTTATCGGGATTAACAGGTCCATTACTGGGTGTAATGGCAATTAAGTGTTTAAGTGCTTCTTCTTAATGTACCAGTGGTACAGAGTGGTTAGGACTTGCATGAGGGTTCTGTGGTTATACACAGGGCATTTCAGGTTTTATGATACAATCCAATACATTTTGAAGTGGACGCATGGCAGAGGACTTTGACTAGTCCTGAAAACTTTGGTTAGTCATGAAAAATGAAGGAAGGGAAGGAATACAACTCTTGAGGGAATGGTATTATTGGAAAATAATGTAATTATTTGTGGGAAATATTTGGTGAACGAGGCACCACTGTTTCCACCCAGAAGTTGTTTATTTCCTAGGAAGGGTAAATCGATTGCATACTGTTTTAACAATTAACAGTTCTTTTTAATGTTGTGGAATGGCAATCTACTTCCTGTTATCACTTATGTTATTGTCACTACTGTATAAGTGATCATTCCATCACTTGTTTCTTTTATTTCTCTTTTGAAACTATTCAGACACTAAAACACTGCTTGTCACCGAAAAGTCCTGAAGGCTTTAGATAGCTACAAAGCATTGACACTGGAGATTACTTTTATAATTCTTAAATAAACTTCTCCCTTCAGAAAACATCACAATTTTTGATGTTCCTTCCCCAGCAGAAATTTCTGGTTGTCAAAATGATGTTAATTTGGCAACGTTATGGGTGTTGGGACAGCATTGGTATTTGATTGTTTTTGAAGGTTAGAAATACTTTGATGACATCTCAGCAGGGTTTAAGCAGGGTTTGGTGGCTTTGGGCAGAGCACTGTGCGATTACCACCAGACCACAAGTGGACATGCTGTTGGTGCTCCTAAAGGCTTGTACATAACAATGAGTCCCACAAACACCCAGTAACTTGGGAGCTAAGACGTACATCACGCTTATATAATCACGAAATATGATAATGAGATGCACAAGCGGTGTGTGAGAAGCTGTTTTGTCTGTGCCGATCAGAATTCTAAACCCTGTTAGAAACTTCAGGGACCACGGATGTGGTTAGATGTTGAGAGAATACATGTTTATTGACATAAATGCTCCCAATAAAGGTTACAGTTTCGTTGTTTGGAGGTTGCAACATTCATTCAGCAATACTGTATCTCAATGTCATGTTATCAAAGTCGTTCTAACTATTAAAAACAATGGATGTTTTCGCAATGTCGTTACAGCCGAATTACCACAGTCACCCTACCTTAGGGTTCCTACTAAGTCTGCACCTGCTGACCAATCAGATTTGAGAATTTATCAGCACTGTGGTATGAAGACTTAGGGATGTGTTTTTACCTCATGACTGGTTGCTAGCGGCGGATGGTCAGTGGTGTTTAAATTCCAGTACAGCATAGGAGCAGGAGATCCGGAAGCGCTACATGCCACTATCGCATCACTTCCTGCCATCAGGTTAACAACAGGAGGGACAACCTCGACCTGTGGAAACTCTAGAAAGTGAGAAATATAAATGTATTTTCAATGATTTCTTCAGCTAGGCCAAAGTAATCCATCACAGCTAAAGGTCGAAATTTGTCAAGTTTGGTTTTTAAAAGTTTAAATACTTGAGGATGAATTTTATAAATTTCATGAACCTTTCAAATGCCTGAAGGGCAAATTACAACTTCATTACTACATGCAATGAAGAGTTAAGAATGCATTTGCTGTCCTTTATTCTTCAGAAATGAGAAATCGGGCCTCCGAGTGGCGCAATGGTAAAGTGCTCGCCCTATCATCCGGAGATCGCTGGTTCGATCCCCGGGTGATGCTGTTACCTCTCACAGCCGGAGGTCTAGAGAGAGCTGAGAGGGGAGGGATGAGAGGTACACATTAATCACGGCTCTACAGCCAATCAGGGGCTCGTGCACGCGGAAGGAGCGGCTAGCGCTTTCCTCCGAGTGTGTTACTCCTCCCCTAATGGTGCGTAAGTGAGCAGTTCGAAAAGATGCGGTCGGCTGGCGTCACGCGGTTCGGAGGAAACAGGTGATAGTCTTCGGCCCTCCTGGCTGAAAGGTAGTAGTAGTAGCCTTAATGTGGGAGCCCCCTAGTGACGGGGACGAATTGGCCACGACTAAATTAGGGAGAAAATCGGGGGGAAAAATAATAATAATACAAAATAAAATAAAAAAGAAATGAAAAATCAAATGTGTCTACTTGATTGTTTATGGAATAAAAACTGTAATTCAAGACTTAAAAAAAAATTTTTTTTTTTACAGAATACCTTTATATCTTCTACTAATGATAAGCATTTATATTTGTTACGTCCAGCCTTATCCTTATCACCAAAAATTAATTATTCCATCCTGGAAAAACACAGCCAGTATTTATTTTGGTTGTGTTTTTGTTTGTTAAGCATTTTCAAAGTTACAGGAGAGATATCCGGCTATGCTGAAAGTTCACAGAATTGACACTGAGATAGCGCAGGGAAAATGCATGATGCATTTGTATGATCAAAAAACAAAGAAATGACACTCATACACAACGTAGTGAACTCGAGCTAGACTTTTCTCCTTAGTGTTTCCATGAACATGTGAATGGAGTCAGTGGTTTACCACATGAAGGGACAGTGATATTGGAGAGCATCCGCAGTCCTCCGCCTTCTTGCACACACTTGAGCTGATCTCTCTCGCTCGGATCCAACCACGACTTGATCCATATGTTTTCACATGTACACTGCAGCGGATTCCCGGACAGCAACCTGTACATATTATAAATGCGAGGTTTTAACTGTTTAGTAGCAGTTCACCCATATGCTGAGGTGTTACCAGTGTGTGTGTGTGTGTGTGTGTCCATATTAAAGACTCCGGTGCAACGAACACTTACAGTGTTGACATGTTGGAATTGCGAATTGCTGTCCATGACAGGGTTGAAAGTCTGTTGTCTCTGAGATCCCTACAAGTCAGAATGAAAGCTTACAGCACACTGCGTACTGAACGGTTCTACTCCTTGACTTGAAAATGGAAAAATGTACTTACAAAAACTGAAGTTTGGAATTGTAGACAAAGGCTGTTGTAGATACAGACGTCAGTTCGGTGTTGATTATTGTTCTGCATTAAACACATCAATATCAATATTAGTATAATAAGAAACCAACATCCTACTGAATTGACACTGATGATAATATTGGAATAGAACCACCACCTTCTATGTCCTCACCACCATCGTTTTCCCACCACACATCCCCATCTGATCTCATTCACTAATTCTTGGTATTTGTCATAAAAGTTCATGCCACAGCACCTTTACGACCTATTGCCCTTGTGTGGGCAGATCCTCCAGACAGGGAAGTAACCCTCTGAACGGGTTCATACTTCCTCCCAAAAAAACGCAGCGCCTTCAGCCCATAAATTTCATTTCTCCTTTTTCTTAAAACAATCTGTTCTTTTTTCAGATTTGAAACTATATGTTCAGTTTTTTGAATAATTATGTTCGAATCTACTCTCTCATTTATCTCTTACTCTTGATAGTAAAATAGAAACAGGTGCTTCATCAGCCATATCAATAAAAAAACAACAACTTCTGTTTCTGACCTGTCAGTGGACTTCTCAAGACCTCTGAAGGTGTGCTGTGGTGTCTAGCACCAAGACATTAGCAGCAGGTCATTTAATATAAATTTAGTATAAATTTAGTATAAGATGGAGCCTCCATGCATTGGACTTGTACATCGGAGGGCACAAACCAGAGATGCTCAGTAAGGTTGAGATTTGTGGAATTTGGACCAAACCAAGTCAACACCTTGAACTCTGTCATGTTTTCAAACTGCTCGCTCACGCACCATTGGGTGCGGCGTAACACACTCGGAGTACAGCACTATCAGGTCCTAGACCTTCGGCTGCGAGGGTTTCAGCATCAACCGGGAATCGAACTCATGGATCTCCGGATGATAGGGCAAGCACTTTACCACTGCGCCACTTGGAGCCCCCTCTCAAACCATTACAAAGCACTTTTTGTAGTTTTGTACTCATGAAGGAGTTGTTGTTTGGGTAGGCGGTACATGTTAAAGTAACAACTACATGAAAATTTCCCAGACCATCACACTGCCTGATTTAGGCTTTCCTTCTTCCCATAGTGCATCCTGGTGCCATCTTTTCTCTAGGTAAGCTTTGCATGCCTTAAAAGCAAGTCCACATGATGTTAAAGAAAATGTGATTCATCAGACCAGGCCACATTCTTCCAGCCTTCACCTAGGTACCAGTTCTGATGCTCACGGGCGGATTGTAGACACTATTGTTGGTGGACATGGGTCAGCATGGACACCCTGACTGGTCTACACCTACTCAGCCCCATATACAGTACAGCCAGCTGTGATGCCCTGTGTGTTCTGACACCTTTCTGCTACAATACCTCATCTATAAGATTGGACTTTACAGGCTAGCCTTTGCTCCCAAGTGAGCTTTGGGTGCCCATGACCTTCACCGGTTGTCTTTTCTTGGACCACTTTTGATACGTACAGTATTAACCACTGCCTACTGGGAGTACCCCACAAGACCTGCTGTTTTGGAAATGTTTGGACCCAGTCATCTAGCCATCACAATTTGTCACTTGTCAAAGACACTTACATCCTTAGTCACTTTTCCTCCTTCTAACACATCAGCTTTGAGAACTGTTTACTTTCTGCCTAATATATCCCACCCCTTGACAGTTGTAATGAGATAATCAATGTTATTTACTTCACATGTTAATGGTTGTAATGTTATGGCTGATTGTTGTTTATAAAACTTATTGCATTATCTATATAAATATTATTTCTAGAAGGATCTTTCACCATATATCTAAAGGAACCCTCCATGGTTCTGCCTTGGAATTATACTGTAAATTTCTTTTATACATCCTAAAATTAATTAGTAATTAATTAACTATTAATAAAAAAATAAAAAAAAACAATTAGTTATTAGAGCTGCTATCTGTTTTATGTTTCTTTTTACCATCCAAAAGATGTTTAATTTTAAGGGAATGCAATGGAAGCATACATTTTACAGGAATATACTGTACCCATTGATGAATAAATAAATTACAAAATAAAGTAAAAAATTCAGAATATTGATCAATGTTGTGATTCATAACGTTAAGTAAACCACAAAATCACAAAAAACAGTAGAAATTAATGTCTGGGGCGTGTTTAAAAGAATATTATACCACAGCACTGATTAGGTACAGTAGAAGATGTTGATTAGTTTTCTGGCACATCAGCTCTACAGGAGTGCATTTACAAGATCGCAGGTTTATATACTTTAATCTGACTGAAATTATTCTGATTACAGAGCGTCCAACTGAACTGTTTACATGGATGCTGATCTGATGTAATTTACTCGCTTCAATCATTGAACTTTGTTTGCATACGTAAGTGGTTCTGCGTTCCGCTAAATGTTTTATCTGCGAAAAAGTTAACAGCGGAAGAAAGTTTGTTTCTGCATCACTGAGGTTAGGTTAGGTTATGTCTTCATGTCTTCACTCGCTCACTCATCATCTATACCACTTTATCCTGTACACAGGGTCGCAGGGGGCCTCGAGCCTTTTCCAGGAGACTTGGAGCACGAATCGAACCTGTACAGGTATGTGCAAGGCAACAGTGTAAACCAGTAGGCCACCGTGCCACCTGTTTAATTAAAATTTCTTTTCTTATATATTCTGTCTTCTATGTAATGATTGGTTGCAAGAATTCAGTCTCATCGATGATAGTTAGATGCTTTGCTACATGTGTAATGTAAGCCATTCAGTCCCTCTTCTCCACAACAGAGAACTTAATGTTACCCCTACCTGGGGCCAATATGCACAAAAAGAATGTCTTTATTTCATCAAGTGGGAAAAGATGAGATCAAGTGTTAAAATAACTAATATTTAACTATTGAACGGAATTATCAAATGTTCACACAACCGCTTTCATTTCAACCGAAATTACATTCCGATCAAGCCGGATGAGGTCAAAAATGACTGTTCCAAATGATTTTTTAAAATGATGCATTTATTAGGTTATTGTTCTAATTATTTGTGCAATATCGGAGTATCGGATGTTTATGTTTAAAAAGCTTGACCTGTCATTTTTTATTCAGGAATAAAATTTTAATTTGCAAATCATTACGGTATAAAAGTAATAAAATGTTTGGAGGATAAGTTTTTACTAAATGTTCAATGAACAAATGATGACAAATACTCACAAATTCCTGAGATTTGTGTAAAACTTCATGTAGTCCTCATTGAGTATAAATAGTCCATTTTGATTGGCGATGTACCTGGAAACAAAAAGAATCAGTTTTATGATTACTGATCGTTTTTATGGCAACCATTTATTATCTTCCTATGAACGGGCTGGAGTGTTTTTAAATGTTTTGCAGTTACAGTAAATAAAATCCACAAATTCCGTCAGTGCAGATTTGATTTTGTGGATATTATTTTTCAGAGACTTTTGTCTATTTATTACAATCATAGAGCTTTCAACCTTTTTCGAACAATCAAGTTCATCAACAATGAGTTGATTGCAGGATGACGTTATTTACACTTTGACTGCAATTCTTTCTAGTCCAGTGAAGCCAATTAAACTGGCTAATAACTAATCATTGAGATAATATTGGTTGTGATTTTTGCTGCTTATAAAACCATAGAGAAGCAAACAGAAAGAAACGTAAAGAAATTAAGATATTATTTTCCTTGTCACGTGATTGGTACTATCAAATGTATATCTATAGTAGAAATTGGTAGCAAATACACTAATTGGCCAAAAGTATGTGGACACCTGACTGTCACACTCATGTATGGTTCTTTGCCAAATTGAGTGTACTCAAACTTCAATGTTTTTTTTCCTGAACACCTTAAACATAAAGAGGGACGGCGAATGCACCCCAGTCCTCCTCGCCCAACATCAGTGCCTGACCTCTATAATGCTCTTTTGACTGAATGAACACAATATCTAGTGGAAAGCCTTCTCAGAAGAGTAACACCAAATGGGGGCTACATCTGAAACTTGATGTTCAAAAAGGGTGCCAATCCATCGCAGGGCACACACACAC
>JAQQZT010000017.1:4696807-4708617 GCA_030068275.1 Clarias platycephalus
AGCCTGGCCGGGGAATCGAACCCGGACCCTGGAGGTGCAAGGCGACAGTGCTAACCACTACACCACCGTGCCGCCTCAATCACATTCAGTAAGTGCTTTATCTTTTGTCAGGGTCACGGTGATGTGGGAACATGTCATCATATACACCATATACTGTACACACTCTTTAACCTAACCAATCTAATCCACCTGCTGCCATTTTTGGGAGAACCCAGAGGAACCCCCACACCAACATGAGGCAGAACATCTACAGAAACTCCACACACATCACATCAGGAACAAACCCTGGAGCTGTGACGGGTCAACACAACCCTCTACACCTCTAAAAAAAGGTAACTAAAGCCATGGATCGTTCTCGTGCACCTTTCCAGGTACGAGCCTACTTAGGCCTACAACTATAGCAAAGGTATGACAGATGCACCATTAACGGTACCAGGAAAGGTACCATCACTGACAAGGTACCTTTATTTCTGAGATTGCTTCTTCGGCATCTCTAATGCTCTTATTTTGTGTACGTTTTGGACTTTTCTTTGCAGTTACAACTGTGCCATAGGAGCTCTCGAATAAAGGGACGTGATTGCTCCGCATGCGCCTGAAGTAGCTCCGCCGCGCCGTTGGCATGGCAACCGAGTGACATATTTGTGTAGGCGCTGATGCCTATTGCTCTGCAGACTCTCAACTGAAACATACACACACCATGATGGGAAAAAAATTATATATGTGTGTGTATAGGTGTATATGTGCATTTATTTTTTGGCATTACACAGGCTACATTTCAATTCCACATTTCATGCATGTGCAGTGGATTTCAGAAAGGCTACTGTTTTCAGTACATCATCATCATCATCATCATCACACAGATTTATTAGATCTCAATAGATACAAAGTATCATTTTTATCCTTTTTTTTTTTTAAATTTTTTTTTTTTTGTGTTCACTGCATAAGCTGGAGAGATCTAATTACGGTAGATTTCGTCTAGTGTAAATTGCATCTACTTTTATTTACCATAACACCCACCCCTTGGAGATGCGCGCTCCCGTTGGCGCGCGCACACGCACACCCGCGCAACACATACGCTTAAGCTCTCACTCGCGCGCACACGCTCACGCACACACACAGTATATATATATATACACACACACACGCACGGCCTTTTATGCTGATAAATAACTAAATATACAGATTTAGATTTTGTATATGAATGCCCAATCAATAAAATAAATACTAATAAGCATCCTGGATTCCCTTCTAATAAAAATAAATAAATAATTGCATTAAGCATGATGAATATGAACCAGGAGGCTGTGGGAAGGTTATCAGGATGTCATCCAGGATGGAAGATGTTCTAAAAAAATAAATAAAATAAAAAAGCCATGCAATGAGCAATCCAAGCAGCACGACACGTCTCCTTGCATCTCTCTGATCCAAGCCCAAGCTGCTACTTACATCTCGGTGATGTTTTCCATGTCGGTCTCCGGCACCAGGGTAGGAAACTCCTCGATTCCTGGATCCTGAGAGACACACGTGATCCTCGAGGCGTTACAATTACAAGATGTATAACAAGAAGAGCCGAGCTTCAGGAGCCCCATCAAAATCCCATAAAATCCCCAGCGAGCCATTCCGGTAAACCCTGCGACCAGCTCCAGTCTTAATGCCCCAGTGATGTGTGTGTGTGTGTGTGTGAGAGAGAGAGAGAGAGAGAAAGAGAGAGAGAGAGAGAGAGGTGGGGGTATAGGGTGGTTAAAAGAGGACGGGCCCGAAATATCCTCCAGTTCTCGTCTTTATTCTAATGAAATCCTTAAAAATCTGATGCGCAAAGACGCCGAGACTGGGAAGCGAGACTGCTGTCACGGAGAGAGTGGCCTTCTGCTGTGTGCGCGCACACAAGGCTGGAATCACACCATCATGTGTCGGCACACACACACACACACACACACAGTGCCAGGGTAATACTATGCTCACTGATCTCAGGTGATGAGTTTTTGTAAAAACAAGCAAAAACAAGCAAACGCGTCTGTCAGTATTGGAGTGCGTAAAGCAGAGCAGAGAGGATGAGATGAGATGAGATGAGATGAGAGCGCAGCCGGATTGGTTCCGACCAATAGTACGGCTATCCAAAAGCGCTTGGCTGACGGCGCGGCGATCCCGCCTCCTCCCGTTTGTTTGTCCCCCCCTGAGCAAGACTAGGAGGTAAAACGTTTGACCCTTTGATTTGGCAAAATAAACACTAGATAATAAACATATCCTGAGCTGAGCATCATGCGATGATGCACACCAAGATTAATGAGAAGGAAGGACGCGGAGGAGAACTGATGTGATGTAGTGATGTGATGGTGATGCTGCGCGTCCACGCAGGCGATACTCCACCATCCACGTCTCCTGAAGAAGAAGAAAAAAAAAAAAAAAAAAAACGCAGCGTGGGTATGGTATAACGTGGCACGCGGGGTTATGGCGCCTGATCCAGCACAGAACGAACGCGCGTGTGTGTGTGTGTGTGAGTGTGTTAGAGTGAGTGAGGCAGAGGAGCTTCCTGCACGAGGATATCGATTAAGCAAAGACACACATCTTGTATTGACAGCAATATTTTGTCTTATTTCATGTCAGTGCCAAATATCCTGTAGCTACTGATAGATGAGGGATGGCATGATATTATTTTCATTGCAAGATTGCTTTACATCTAAAAGTTTTTTCTCTCTCTTTTTTTCCTTGGTGAATTCGTGTGAGCCTGGTGTGTCGCACGCCTTCAACAAAAGCCCAATCCACTGACAGCCGTTACCGGGGGATGACGTGCACTTTGACGCACAAGATGGGTTGCATCTAAGAGGGAAAGAATAACTACAGAGCAGAAATGCCAGTGCTGTAGAGTAAGCTTTGCGTTGGCAAAGCAACATAACCCACATCAGACTATTCCATGACAATTAAATAATATCTCTTTGATACAGTGTTATATTCTATTTCAGACACAACAGTTTACTGTATAAACATGATATAATGTTATGTGTTTAAGGTTTAAGGTTAGGTGACGAGATAGGAATACAACATGTGGGATTTCAAAGACTTTAAAAAAAAAGATATCTCGGTGGTTAGTAAACCTTTATCATCATCATCATCATCATCATCATCTGATTCCTGTTCTAGGCTGTTACAAGTGGCACCTGATGTGATCTTCACTTTGGATCTTGTTGTGTGTTCTGCGATGCTTTTCTGCTCACCATGATTGCAAAAAAACATTACTGTATATGTAATATTGTAGAATAAATAATTCATATGTAATAAGTAATAATAAGATAACCTCAAAACTAATAAGAGCTTAAAACAACAACAACAAAAAACATATAAAGATGCTTTTTCATATTGCAACATCCAGGTCAAATAAATAAGCTACATAAATGAATCGATCGATTGATTTTAAACATAACTTATAAACATGAGCTTATTTTATGTGTTTATTCTATGAGTAAGGTTTGGTGATTAGATGGAAATAGAACATGTGGGCTTTCAAAGACTATTTAAAAAAGATTTCAGTGGTTAATAAACCACCACCATCACCACCAACATCATCATCATCACCACCAACATCATCATCATCATCATCATCTGATTCCAAATCTGATGTGATCTTCAATTTGGATTCTATTTGTTGTGTCTTATAAAAGAGGCTTTTCTGCTCACCATGATTGTAAAAAGCATATAATGTAATACTGCAGAATAATTTAGAATAAATACATTAATTCACAAGTAATAAGTCAAAATAAAATAACCCCAAAACTAATAAAAAAAAGATCAAAACAAAACTATGTGAAGATACTTTTTACTGCATCTTTTTTGATTAAATCAATTTATTCACATGTAATAATGTAAATAACCTCCAAACTAATAAAAGAGCCTCAAACAAAAATGCATTTTAATGCATCTTTAAATTGTAGATCAAACAAATAGAATTAATTCATTAATTGATTGATTGATTTTTAAACGTAACATGAACATGAACATGAAGTTTGGGTTTAATGTTTATTGGATGAGTAAGGCTAGGTGTTAAGATGGAAATACAACATTAAAGACTATCAAAAAAAACCTCAATGGTAAGTAAACCTTAATCATCATCATCATCATCATCATAATCAACAGCATCATCTGATTCCTGTTCTTGGCTGATACGAGTGGCGCCTGATGTGATCCTCACTTTGGATTCTATGTGTTGTGTGTTCTGAGATGCTTTTCTGCTCATGATGATTACAAAAAAACATTATTCACAGCCTGTAAACCATGTTAAAGCAGTCTGGCCATTCTCATTTATCAACAAGGTAAGGAAACTGCCTCTCGCTGGGTAGTTTTTGTGTTTCGCACTGTTCAGTTCCGTCTGTCTGGCACCAGCAACCATGCAACAATTCAAATTACTACGAACGCATGAATTGTCCTCATCCATTTTGTTTATCCTGTGCACTGATTATGATTAAATTATGTGTCACATGTACCTTTCAGCACAGTGAATTTTTTCCTGGTGTAAGTGAGCAGGGTCAGTCAGGACACAGTGCCCCTGGATCAGATAGGGTTAAGAGCCTGAAGGGCGTAACTGTGGGAGAGCAGAACCTTCTGATCAGAGCTTAAACCGTTTGAGCCACCACTGCCCTGATCTGCTGCCACATGATTATTTTAATAATTTCATAAATGACAAAGGGGCTTAAATGTATATGGGATACTGTAGAATAATTTAGAATGAATAAAAGAATTTCCAAGTAGCAAGTAATAATAAAATAACCTCAAAACTAATAAACAAGCTTAAAAATATCTATATATAATGCATCCTTTTTAATTCATGTTGCATTCAAACATTCAATTTAGAAACACAACTCAGTTTGTTACAACCCTGGAGGTTCGAGATGACAGTGCTGACTGCTTTTCACCTGCGTGTAAATAATTATCTTGACTTTTGGGTGAGGTCTTTGGAATATAACATTTTACTTAATTATTAAACAGATTCTCAATATTACATATACAAAAGAAAATAATAAAAAAAATTAACAAATCACACGTTTCTAAAAAAGTTTTATATATATATATTTTTTGTGATACAGCGCCTTTACAAATTAGTTTCAGTTCATGTACATCAAAGGTTTATATTACAATATATTTTCTGTTCTCTAAATAATTTTTTTTTTTTTTTTTTTTTAAACTTGGAGAATGAGTTTCAGAAATACACACAATGGACAGAAAGAAATGAGGTGTTTTAACAGATTTTCACCACCAGAGGGCGATGAAGATTATTTATAGGTTTACCTCGGAATAAAAAATATATAACAGTATAGTTAGGATACTCAGCAACAAAATGGCAGTGTTGTTGTTGAACTAAAACCTATATAAAGTATAAGCAGTGTACAAATAAGCATCAAATGAATGAAACATTGCTCAGAGACAATGCAGTTTGTTACCCCGATGCTGGACGACTATGTGACCTGGGACAGCTCTGTGATACTGTTATGTAAGGAATATGTACTGTAGAGAATCGTATGCCTTCGTATGCCAGGCAGAGTGACTGCTACCACCCTGAATTTGAATACTTTCTACAAGTGTTTTATCCCTGTCTTTATACAACAATCATAATTTTATAGCATTAATAAATATCATATCCATTTATAGTTATGTTTCATTTAGTTGGACGTCCATACAAAAAAAAAAAAAGCTTTTTTTTTGTTATGGCTTACATTATAGCAGTCGTAAACAGCCGTTCCTTAAGGAGCCTCTTGTGTACTTGTAATAAGTCTTTATTTATAGAAGAGAAGTGCTGATATCCACTGTTGTGTATCTGATGAACCGCAGATTGCTAGAAACCAGATGTACAAACCTACAGTGCTGGAGGATAAACAACGACATTTATGAAATTATACTGGCACTTAGATGGATCTGCGCAGTCCACAGCTTAGTCAGCTAATAAATAGCCCTGGCCGTCTCAATGCGTAATATAACAGGCAGCTTTCTGTTTTCTATTACAGTATGTTATACAGTACATTGTGTAGTTTTATGTTGCTTGCTGTATTTGTTGCTCTGAATAGGTATGTTTAGATTAGACTAGGAGAAACCAGTCAGTCATCTTCTATACCGCTTAATCCTGCATTCAGGGTTGCGGGGGGCCTGGAACCTATCCCAGGAAGCTTAGGGCACAAGGCGGGGTACACCCTGGACAGGGTGCCAATCCATCGCAGGGCAAGGAGAAACCAGATTAAATTAAATAAATGCTCAAAACGATGCTCATGTGACAATGAAATAGACCGACTGTAAACTTTAACATTTTGACTAAATCTAAATTAATATATAATATTACACATTATATATGCATGTGGGTGGCGCCCCGGGTTACCCTCTAGTATTATATAAAACGAGATGGTAGCTAAGATCATCATGATTATCTGAGTAATGTCTGCCTCCAGTGTGCTGATGGATCAGATGCTGGTGGTCCACCTTCTGGAAAACGAATTTGTTGGCAGGACATGAGGAGGACTTCAGAAAATGTTAATTATTATGAATAAACAATAAGTTCAAGGTGGCAGAGTGGTTAGCAGTGTATGCGGCCCTGTGGCGTCTTTATCACTGTCACATCGCGCCTCAATGGTTGGGTTTGATTCCCGCCTCAGGTTTAGGTGTGTGGTGTTTGCATGTTCTCCCCGTGCTTGGTGGGTTTCCTCTGGGTACTTTGGTTTCCTCCGACAGTGAAGACACACAGGGTAGGCTAAATGGCATGCCTAAAATATTACTCTGTACAGAATAAGTCGTGTGGTGGTTCAAATGGTTAAGGCTGTAGGTTATTGGGATTCTGATCAGAAGTTTGGGGGATTGAGCCCCAGCACCGCTGGGTTGCCACTGTTGAGTCCTTGAGCATG
This sequence comes from Clarias platycephalus, assembly GCA_030068275.1. NCBI lineage: Eukaryota > Metazoa > Chordata > Actinopteri > Siluriformes > Clariidae > Clarias > Clarias platycephalus. The sequence continues at coordinate 4,703,683 of JAQQZT010000017.1, forward strand.
GCTCTTAACCCTATCTGCTCCAAGTGTGTTGCATCCTGGCTGATCCTGTGCTCTGACTGCAGCTTCCTAACTGGAATATGTGAAAATTACCGTTTTCCTTTGGGATTAATAAAGTACTAATTAAGTGGTATAGAAGATGAATTGCATATATACAATACAGAATCGTTTTAAATGGTTGCTATGACGATAACGTTAACGCAGATCAACGCAGATGAGGCGGGATATCTGCTTAACTGACATTCCTCTAAACGAATAGCTCAGCTTGGATACCGCGCTTGAACGTTTATTTGACAGCTGATCTGTCCAATCGGGATTTGAAATAGATTGGCACGAGCGTCTCTCTTGCCCAATCACAGCTTAGGACAGACGCTCGTGTAAATATGCAATGAAATCAGGATAGAACGCGTAGCTCGATTTCTTGCCCAGAAAAATATATATAAATATATATCGGAGTGACGAGCGGCGCCGTTGGCAGGTCTGTAATTTCATTTACAGGATAAAGAATATAAAATAAATATATTTCGAGTAGTGATATGCAATAATACATTTACAGAGCGCTGTAGGGAGCATGAGGAGCTAATGGAGGTGTCCGTCGACATTAATTAGCTAGCGTAATGAAATATGCAGCCTTTCCGGTTAGCTAGCGTGTTAGCATATTAGCGTGCTAAGCAAGACGTAAAAACGGAGTGTCTTTTTTGTTAGCTTTTAGCTAATTAATGACGTGAGGGTTTGGTTGTCACGGCAACCAGGCAACTGTAACTCGTTTACCGTTTGAACGCTTTTAAGCTAACGGTGTTGCTCATGAAGTAGCTGAGATGCTAACGTCAAACGCAGGCTTTTCCGCAAGCCATTTTGTGATTTCTGTCTCAGCAAGCGAGCACCAGAGAACACGCTTCGGTTTGAAGAACGTGTTTTAAACGTGAAATAAACTTGCATGCACGTGAAATAAACGGTTTAATTTGATCCGTTATGATTATTTTTTAAAATAATTTTAAATTTTAAATTCGAGCTCCCAGGGCTGAGGCAGTTGGCACGGTAGCATGTTGCTAATGTTAACACACACACACGCGCGCGCGCACCATTTTGAAGCACAGCACCAGGCCCTGTTGCTCGGCTTGTACAGACAGCTGTTGATTGGACATCATGTTATTTTTATTCATTGAGTCAAACAGTGTCAGGATGTGTTCCAGCCAAGTCCTTGAATGTTTTGCAGTTTGTCTACTTTATAACCTTAAAATGCACCTCATCTTCTCCTACCCTGACATCCCTTTACTGATTAAGCATGTACTGATTAAGCACTGTTGCGTTTCCTGTTCATTGTGTTATCTTCAGACATTATAACAGATTCACACATACACCTCTACACCACTGTGTCAAAGCTCAGTCTGGTTCTGACCCATCTCTTTGCTGATGCTGTGTATCAGTTCCTGTGTTTTTATATATATATATATATATATATATATATATATACACCATTCTTTCTATTCCACAGCGTTTTCCCACGGAGAGGAGAGCCCTTTCCTATTTTCTCCTTGATAGAAGACAATGGAGACAGAAATTGAACAGCAGGACGAAGATACCACATTCAGCAACACTGACACTAACGGTAACGGCATTCACATTACCAGTTTGAACTCTCGACTCTATTCCATTTTTATTTATTTATTTATTTTTTTTACCATAATACAAGTAAGACTGTTTTCTTTTGTTCTTGTTTTTTTTCAATGGCTGTCTGAATACAAAAATCCAATGTTTTTCAGGTCAGATCTCTGTTATTTTCGTATGTGGTCCTAGATCAGGTTTATATCCGATTCGGGATCGCTCAAATTGAACGCAAAAATCCAATCTTTTTAAGGTCGGATCTCATTCATTTTGGTATGTGGTTCTAGTTGGGATTTATATCCAATTCAGGAGTTCAAGTTGAACGCAAAAATCCAATGTTTTTCAAGTCAGATCTCAGTCATTTTGGTATTTGGTCATTTATATCTGGTATGTGGTTACGTTCAGGATCAATGAAGTATCTTTCTGCCTGTCAGTCTACGTGACATGGATGAGTTTCAGATTGGAATTAGAAACTTTTTGCCTCTTAGAGGCGAGGCGCCATCTTTTTGCTTGCCGTCCTCCAGAGCAAAACCTCAAGCATATTTTGCATATATAATTGCACTTCTGAGGGCTTCGGGTTCTTATACAGGGTGGACAGGACAGGTCGATTTGTAAAGTCTGTGTTTATATTTAATTCATGTTTACCGGAAAGGGGGAAAAATAAAATCCCTATCGGTTTCAGAACGCATTAGTTATCTTTTCCAAATGCCACCTCCTGCCGCACTACACTTATCAGCCGATGGTAGAACTAGTAGATTTAACAATTGTAGATGATTGTAGGTGTGGACCAGATAGTTTAGACAAAGTGGGCTTATTTGGCTTACATACAAATTTAACACCTTAAGGATGAAGTGGAACATCGCTAATACTCTTGTGGTTGAATGAGCACAAATCCCCAGAGTCATGCTCCAAAATCTTTTTAAAAAAGCCTTTCCCACAAAAAAGGGGACGAAAACCTGCAATGTAATGTTCTTCAGCCACCAGCGGTTGTGATGGTCAGGTGTCTACAAACTGTGCAAGATCATACCGTATGATGAGATTAAGTTAAGATCAGGGTGTTTTGCATTATTCGTATAGATTGCGCGGCCTGTTTGAGATCATAAATAACTTAATGCTTTTAATTTAACCAAAGACAACACTTTGTCGCCTGACCCAACAAATTTTAAAATAAACAAATTTTCTGTTTAATATAACATGATGATAAGTATTTCTTAAGCACGAGTGGTGTTTGGAAATCTTAGCTGGAGGTCTTGCGTCATATGGTTGACATTTCCATTGTTACCAGGTAAACGCCCTGCTGAGGACATGGATGAGGAACAAACCTTCAAACGTTCTCGTAACACAGACGAGATGGTGGAGCTGAGAGTGCTGCTGCAGAGCAAAGTGAGTTCTTTGCATGTTTTTTTTTTACAATTTCTTTTATTTAAGAAATGACTGATGTAGCTTCAAATGCAAATCTTAATGCAGTTTATTCAATACACAATATATACATAAATGCACGTTTTCTTTTTAATTCATCATTATAATTTTTTTTTTAGAATGCAGGTGCAGTGATTGGAAAAGGTGGAAAGAACATTAAAGCACTTCGGACCGATGTGAGTGTTTAATCTTTGTTTGTTTGTTATTTACTTTTGGCTTTCCAAAAGGGCAGTTGATAGCTTTCTGTAAAAGCCAGGTGGGAATTGTCTTCAGATCATCAGCGATCATGATTTCCAATTTTTATTTATTTATTTTTTTGCCCGACATTTTAACTAATCATAAAACAAAAAACACTAATTTGATCCTATTTAAATCTTATAATCCTAATAACGTAGCAGAATGTGAAAGGGTGCTAATCACTTTGCATGCTACTTGACTCTAAACAGGAAATCTTGCTCTCCGTAGATGATGGCACAGTGACGCGCACTATCTATAGGTTAGCTCATTTGGCCAGACTCTCATGCTCCCTGAATGGAGCCTGATTGTGTGGTTTGGACATTTCAGTAATGCAGCACTCAATCTTAAGTCCTTCAGAGCATTCTGTCTCACTCCCCGGTAGGGATGTCATGACGGGCTAGCCATTTTGTGCCAAAGCCCTAACACAAGTCTTAATTTCTTGATTAATTTCTGTATTAGTGCTGTATCTAAACTGTCTTCAAGTCTGTCCACTCGTTGCCAAGTCTCTTCAAAAAAAAAAAATTTTTTTTTTAACAATATAGTAAATATAGCCTTGTATTCAATTAAAAATGTATTCCTTCTCCCCCTCTTCCCTCTCCTTTACTTTTTTTTTTGTTTTATTTTGTTTTTGGCCACCTTCCTCTGTTGCCCATGTTCTGGATCGACATGCCCCTCCTGCGTTGCCCACCTTGATGTTGGCCCAACCTCCGCCCCTGAACGCCCGCCCACCTGACACCCCGGTTGGCCCCATAATCGTGCCCCTCCCTAAACGGGCACCTTACTTGACAACATGTGATTGAATGCCCATGCCCAATGCCAACCACCACGACCATTGCAGTACAATGCCAGTGTATCAGTCCCAGACAGCAGTGGCCCAGAGCGGTATGTCCCACCAGTTATTGCCTCACTGCCTGATTAGAACAGAGAACACATGTCTTTTGATAACCTTCTGTTTCATATTAACATTTTTCTATACATAGTATCGCCCCTTTTTAAGAAACATGTATTGTACCATTTGGGTTTTTTTATGTCTTCTCCCCTTCCCCAAACACCCCATTCAGTATTTATTTGGGACCTTCTTTTCTTTGAGATGTGTATGAAGTTATGACACAAAAAAAGAGAGAGAACTCTTTCTAATCAGTATGAATGGAAGAAACACTGCTTGAAGTGTTAAGATATTTACCTTTGGTGTTGTTGCTGCTGCTGTTGCTGTTCCTTGCTCTGGTATCGACTGTTAATTAATAAATAATTTTTTTTAAAAGCCACATTTCATTTCTCTGTCTGTCTTTGTCGCCCACCATTTCATTGTTCTCAACATCTCTGTCTATGACTGCCGCTGTTTCACTTCCCTTCTCTGTCTTGATCAGTGTCATCTTGTCTATGATTTGTTCCTGTACTACACCTCTCCCCTGTTATCCCCCCCCCTGCCTCCCCTTAGGCCAGGCAACCGATCTCCCCCTCTGCCACACCTGCTCCAGCTCTACACATCACCTCGTGGTCTACTCTTGCAGTTCTTATTTTTTTGCTTTTGCATTTTATTACCTTTATATATAATTCAACTTCTCGCTCATTTTTCCTGGTGTATCATAACCAAGAGGCTCGTTAGTTTCTCGGGGGGGGGGGGGGGGGGGGGGGGGGGGGGGGGGGGGGGGGGGGGGGGGGGGGGGGGGGGGGGGG
>JAQQZT010000017.1:4737433-4751576 GCA_030068275.1 Clarias platycephalus
TGCACTTGACAATACTGTTCTTGCAAGAACTATTACAGAAAGGCTGACCTCTGTGTCTTAAAATAACAACTAACTATATATATATATATATATATATATATATATATATATATATATAATGTTTGAGATGTAGAAGAGATGAACAAATCCTGATGTTCAGCTTAAAGGCATTCTTGAAGATGCGGGAAGTACAAATATGACAAAAATGTGGTCATTGTGTTTAGGTCAGCCTTTAGGCATTCTTTACATTCAAAATCACTCCACATATGATCATAGATCTTTATATATAGTTTGTGTTCAAAATGTTGGGATCTGTGTTTAAATTGAACCTCAAAATGGGTTGAGCCTGAATCAGAAGGTTCATATTTTGAGTTTGAATATACTCTGAAATCATTGAAAATTCCTCAACAATCAGCCATATCACTTTGATTCATAATTGGTCTCATCGAAAGCTGTTAGTGTTACTAATTTTTAAAGCTTCAAATACTCCTTTTTATACAAGTGATTAAAAATAGGCATCACTGTCTCAGCGGTAGTTGTGGAAAGCCTATTTCCAGGATATTGTATATAATTTCTGGCCATCATGGGGGTGCTATCAATACACAGGAGGATGCCAGATCTTATGGGAGAGCTGAGACGTCTGCCTTTTTCACACAAGTTGAACATCCCTTTGCAGAAGTACGTAATATTTTAAGGTTTTATGTCATTAATGTGTGACAAAAACCTGACCAATTCCTTGCACTTGCTTATCAGAGTAGTGAAATGGAAAAGCTGGATTTCTTGACACTTTTCATGAAATCAGGGGGTGCAAAACCATACACCCTGATGTGATGGAGTGATCCAGCTTAACATGAAGCAGAGGAGTCCCATTTATACAGTATGTGTAGCCTGTGCATGTAGAAGCTGTGGCATGAGTGATATTGTTCACACACTCTCCTGTATATCTTATGTACATCTAAAGTAGTAGTAAATATGACATTCTCTAGCATGTCAGATCATAATCATCTATGTTCATCTGGTTTCCAAGTTGAACTGTAAAACATTTAGTGATTTCACGCACAAGGACGGCAACAAGGATTTCACACGCAAGGACGCTCTGCTTTTCTTCCTGTCTTCGTGACCTACGTCTCAAATTTAAATTTCTAAAGTATTTTCTAGTGGCTAGACACTGCAGGAGCCTGGTATATAAAACAGACACTGGTGGTTTTGAAGGCTATATGAGATTTTATTACTATTACTTTTTTAAATTAATAATTCTAATAGGGAAAGTGGCGGTCTAGAATCAATCCCAAGTTTGCGATTAGAGGAACAATGCTAATTTGCTTAGTTGAGGTAGACGGACATTTTGACAAGTTTGTCATCAAACTTTCCACTCCTTACATTCTCAAACATCACTAGCTTTCTCTATAATCATATAAAAGTCAAAAATGGACTTTCTAGCATGAGACAGCTTTAAAGAATCTGCTGAAAGTACAAACCAATCTTAATTTGAGTATGTAACCTGGAGAATGTTATGCTAATCACTACAATCAGTTTACTGCATTCTTCAATCTGTATTTACTATCTGTCGTATTGTTAGCATTGCCTATTAGCATTCAGCCAGTTTGTACCATATAATTGGAGTTGTATCATGCTAGCTGTTTGAGAGATGAGGATTAAGGCTGTTGTTATAGTTAGCATGGTTCAGATAAGCAATTAGCATTAAACTAGTTTGCAGCAGAAAAACAAACATGCTAGCTTAGATGTGAGAAATGAAGAGTAAAGTTGCGGTTAGTTCGCTGTAGCTAATGTTTTCTCTCACATTCTTTGGTGCCTTGGCAGTAGTGTGTGATAAGACACAGACATCTTTCTTTCACTTTCATACTTTTAGGAAAGATTAAGACTTAAGACTTAAGTTTTTTTTTTTTTACTAGCTTATGTTAAGTGAAGAATTTAGAAAAACTACAGTAGCTAGTAATTAATTTAAGATAGAAAATAAATAATTATATTTCAATAAAACATTTTAAATAAGACAATACCTAGAAATTACACGTTTCACACATTTTTAAATACTATATATTTTTTTCTTTTTTTTTCTTTTTTGAAATATACCTCCAGCAAAAGATATTTGCATCAGTGTAGTTGACAAAAGGTTATAAACCCTTTTCTTAATGAAGGTAGTTATTTAGCTAAAATGCTGCTTGTCCTGTGGAACTTGAGCCCTCCTATCCACAACCTGGTCAAGGTGCCAATCCATTGCAGGACACACACACGATGGGCAATTTTGGAACGCCAATTAACCTAATACATATGTTTTTGACTGTGGGAGGGAAACCCACCAAGCAGGTTAGAACATGCACCCTCCATGCACACAGGCCCCAAGGTGGGAATCAAACCCTTGACCCTAGAGTTGGGAGGCCACAGTGCTAACCACTACGCCACCTTATATTTCATTTGGAATTAATTACTTAATTTTATATTGCAAATCTTAAAAAAGGAAAAAAGAAAAAACTCAACTCAGCCCAAACCCAAACCTGTACCTGGGTCACGATCGGATGTCTAGGAGAATGCAATTTATCCAACTAAAACTAACAACTGTTTATAGGTACAGGCGAGAGTGGAAAAAGCACCTTCATCAAGCAGATGAGGATCATCCATGGGAAAGGCTACTCAGAGGATGACAGGAGGACTTTTACCAGCTCCATCTCCCAGAATATTTTTGTCGCAGTGCAAGCCATGATTGAAGCCATGGGAACACTCAAGATTCCATTCACAGATGACAAAAATAGGGTAAGGACATGAGCTTGTACTGTACATGCCGACAATTACCAGACTACTTCAATGTCAATAATATTAATTACATAGAAAATAACTTTATGTTCATATTATATATAGGGGTTGGACAATGAAACCGAAACACAGAGTTTAGTGTTGGAGGTTTCATGGCTAAATTTGACCAGCCTGGTGGCCAATCTTCATTGATTGCACATTCCACCAATAAGAGCAGAGTGTGAATGTTTAATAAGCAGAGGAATAGTACAGTTTTGCTTAAAAATATGGACAAAAGTATTTGGCCAAACCTGTTAATTGAATTCAGGTGTTTAAATCAGGCCCCTTATCCCCTGTGGTAATAAGGCCGATCTTAATGCTTCAGCAAACCGAGACATCTTGGACGATGCTATGCTTCCAACTTTGTGGCAACAGTTTGGGGAAGGCCCTTTTCTATTCCAGCATGTCTGTGACAAAGCAAGGACCTTACAGGCATGGTTTGATGACTTCGGTGTGGAAGAACTTAACTGGCCCTAACACAGAGCCCTGACCTCAACCCATCGAGCACCTTTGGGATGAACTGGAACGGAGATTGCGAGCCAGACCTTCTCATCTAACATCAGTGCCTAATCTCATAAATGCTTTTAAGAATGAATGGGCACAAATTCCCACAGAAAGTGGGGAAGAGTGGAAACTGTTATAGCTGCAAAAGGGGGACCAACTCCATATTTAAGTATACTGTATTTGTTTGGATACAATGTCATTGCAGGTTTGGCCAAATACTTTTGCCAATATATATATGTTTACTTTGTCCTGCCTCCCTGACCACAAATAAGAAATACAAGACATACGCAAAACACATAAAACATATAAACATAGGCAATAAAGGGTAATTCAGGTATTTAAGGATGTAAGGTGCAGCTGTTCAGAAGTCTAATGGCTTGTGGATAAAAACTATTTGCAAGTATTTATTTTCTATGGTTATAGAAAAAAAAATAGCGAACCAATAAGATCGAATTTGTACCTAAACAAAAATTAGGGATTTTTCTGTTGTTTCTGCTTTTTCAGGCCTATGCAGCACTGCTGCATAAAGTGAATCCAGATAATATGAGAAGCATAGATAAGCAATATGCCGATGCTATAAGCAGCATGTGGCGAGATCCCAGCATGCAGCAGTGCTACGAGCGCAGGAGAGAGTACCAGCTCTCTGATTCAGCCAATTAGTGAGTTGAGCTCATCAATACTATCTCTATACCTTACTATAATCTGCTAATTTCTCAAATAGGTAGATAGGAATGTTGTACATATGGATCTGGAAGTGTACTCATTTGTAAACATGTTCTTAATGTTTAGTTACCTGGATAATCTTGCACGAATATCCGATCCCCTTTACGTGCCCTCTGAGCAGGATATTCTCCGTGTCCGAGTTCGCACTACTGGAGTCATAGAGTACCCCTTTACAATTAACCATGTAGTATTCAGGTGAGATGTTGAAGAAAACTAAATAGAATATGTGTTCAATATGTTGAGGTGTACAGTATTAGATCTGTCTGAGCACATCTTTTATAACAGGATGGTTGATGTAGGCGGTCAGCGCTCAGAGAGGAGGAAATGGATCCACTGTTTCGAAGATGTGACTTCCATCATTTTCCTGGTGGCACTAAACGAGTATGACCAGGTCCTGTTTGAAAACCCTAACGAGGTGGGACGCTTTTCCAGGCTGGCTTCGTGATCACTAAACTGGGTGAAGAGTATAAAACCATGCAATGTGTCTATTCATAGAATCGTATGGAAGAAAGTAAAGCACTCTTTAAGACCATCATCAATTACCCAGTGTTCCAAAGGACTTCCATGATCATCTTTTTCAACAAGACAGATCTTCTTCGAGAGAAAATCTCCAAGTCCCACCTTGCAGACTACTATCCTAACTACAAAGGTGAGAGGCTTAAAATTCTACATTGTGTCCCAAGATAAGTTAAGCTGATGTTAATAATTGAAATAGTTTTTTTATTCTACTCAATTATGAGAAATTAACAATCGATGTCTGTTAAAATGTACATGTTTGTGCATTAATTTTACCATTTATCTAGAGCTAATGACAAATAACCATTTAAGTAGACAGTTTAAGGGACATATTTTGATATTGTGTTTTTAAACCAGACTTTCTTGTATTTTTAATGTGGTCTTTAATTAAGTCTTAAAGAAAAGTTCTTGTTTTCAGCAAGTTTTTTTACTCTGACCAGTTCCAGATTAATATTTTTCATTCAAGCATAAAAATCCATCTAAATTAAAGCATGAACCAGTGAGGAGCAGCTGCAAATGATGACAGATGATCAGGTCTGTGATTAGTATACTGCTGATGCTGAATGCTGAGTAGTTGGAACACACGAGAGGGGAAATTAGGTTGAGGCTGAGGTCGTTACATAAACAACTAATTCTTAATTTGTATTTTATATTTAGGCACTTTGCAGCATGTCACAGTAAAACATTTGTATAGATAATTAGATAGATACAAATTTTGGTTGTGCAGAATAAAAGAACACAGTTATGATAGTAAAATCTCCCTTTATTTCCCTATATAATCCACTGCTACACTAGAGCACTTACCCCAGTGTTTCACTAACGCTTGGATGCCCTCAATTTGGAAGGTTTTACTCAATTTGCCAGAACAATAATCAGATGGTCTGCTTCACATCTGAAACGGTGGCCTCCTTGGAACTCCTTTAATGGCCCAAACAACAAAATGTCAAAACAAGCGTGATTCATGGATATGTCCTTCTTTAAAAACGTTTGTAAATGTCACTTGGTTTTATGCCTTTATGCCATTCACAACAAAATTACATTACAAGTCCTGGTTTGACTTGAACGCCCCATGTAGATATATGTATTTGATGCCCAACGACAGTAACTTATCAGTGGTTAAGTTGTCGGATTACTGAGGGGAAGATCCCAGGTTCAAAGCCCATCACCACCGCCAAGTTGCCACTGTTGGGCCCTTGAGCAAGGCCTTGAACCCTCAACTGTTCAGATGAGTTCAAGGGCACAGGGGTTAAGTCATTGGACTATGGTTTGGAAGATCCCAGGTTTAAATCCCATGACTGCCAAGTTGTCCCTGTTGGGCCCTTGAGCAAGACCCTTAACTGCTCACATGTATAGTCAAACACAAATGTACGTCGTTTGGATAAGGGGGTGTCTACCAAATTCCGTAATTGTAAATTAATTCAAAGATGAATTATATGAGACACTCTCAAGTGCACTATTTGGCAGAAACTGAAGAAATGACATGAAATTATATGAAAATCACAATGATACAGCAAAAATTATAAAATGCCCCCCCCCCCCCATTCAATTACCTTTGAATGAGACCCCCATTATAAATCTTGTTAAGGGTACTCAAAAGTATGCACATTATTACGTGAAGTAAAAAAATAATTTAGCTTATTGCTTATTCTGCTTATTAAGAATTTTGAATCAGGATTAAAAAAGACTTCATTGACAGAAACAAGAGCAAAATATAAAACTGACATTTAAATGCATGAGACTCAACTGAATCATTTCATGGCTATGGATAAGCGTATTACTTTTCTATAATTTATACGCAAGATTTGTGGGTTTAAGTGCTCATATGTCATTAGAGAAACTATGCACAACCACAATGAAAATCCTTTTTTTGTTTGTGTTGCTGTTTGGGAGACGTTACCTGTCGACAGTCTTTACATCATCAGACAAAAACCGATGACACTTTCATGTTTGTCTTTTGTCTTTGTTGAAAGTTGCATTGCAGACAGCATTCCAATGTCATCTCATTCAAGTGCTGGAAGCAAACGTGCGACGAATGACTCACAAGAATTACTAAATAATAATAAAACTGTATGCCAATTAAAATTCCTGGAACATAGCAAAGGTTACAACATAATATAGCATCATATCTACGTCTGTACATTCAAAAGATAATTTTAGATTACTTACTAGATTATTTTATTTGCGAATTAAAATTAGAAAATTTTAATCTCCCAAAACATACGTCATCAGTATATATAAGTATATTATCAGTATATTATTTATAAAAAATAAAAAAAAGAATAAGGCTCCAGATCGAGCATCCTAACCAGAAAATAATGTGTAGATTTACACTTCCTCAGGCGTTCATAATGAAATCTACAGCAACTGACATATTTTTCCTATTTGGATTTACACGTATGTAATTTTTTTTTTTCGTCTTTGAAAGAAGTAGAAACAATTATGAACAAGTTGCAATTTTATAAAATCACATCGTATATACAGTACAGTACTGTGCAAAAGTCATGAACCACTCCAACTCCAACTCTTTGGCATATTGATGAGATAAATCAAAGAAATGGGAACAAATGGGAAAGAAAATCACTGCAACAGGCTGCAAAGTGCCTAAAAATCAGTTATTAATGTAACAGCCTCAGCAGCAACCTCATTTCCCCTCTCGTCTGTCCACCCACTCCACATTCAACATCACCAGTATACTGTACTAATCACCTGATCATCTGTCATCATTTGCACCTGTTTCTCACTGGTTCATGCCTCAAGTTCGATGTTTTTTTCACACTTGAATGATTCATAGGTCACTGTGTGGCTTAACAAAGAGAAAACAATTCGTCTGAAACTGCTCAGGTACAGGGATTAGACTGAAAATGAGACGTAAAATCTTGCCAAAAAAAGAGAGAGACAAAAAACGTAATTCAAGAAGGATGGAGAACTATTCCTCAAGACCACAATAAAAATACGAGAAAGTCCGTCTCGTGGGAAGCGAAATATGAAGAAATGAAGGGTGGCTCAAGACATTTGCACAGTACTAAAAATAGTACCATGATTACAGAATAGGTGCCCACCACTGACTAAACTACGCCACAAATGAGCACAAATAGGCCATGGAAACATACTATCAAAGCTCTGACCATGATTGTTTTTAGCACTCATACTCTTATTTAAAAATTCTATTCCATGTTGGCAAATTACAAATAGTTACGAGTTCCGCAACTCACCTCGGCAAGCCTTACTGTATCTGCATAACTACCCATAATTTGTTCATTCGTAGTAATTTGTAGCAAAATACATGAAAGTGGGAACTAGGCTTTAGCGTAATTGTGAGATGTTGAGCAATGTAGTTAGAAACAGCTAGCTGGTACAAGGAGCGTTAATAATTTTGATATGTAATGTTGGTAAATTAGCTGGTTGGTGTTAATATAGCTAGGACAATTAAGTTGCAGTTTCAAATGAATTAAGCTTATATAGATTTGATCATGTTTCCATGATACATGCAAAATAAAATAAATGATTTTTTTTTTATACCCTTCCATATACACTGCATTTTCCAGCTTGAGTGTGTGGCTGTGATTACGGTGGTCATGGTATAAACTTTTGGTCCTTCAATCATTTTACTTTCCGATGGGTATAACTGTATTAATTATGTCTGAAAAAGTATTGTCTAAGTGCTCAATCCTGGTTCAATAACTAGGATAAATCAAGAAGGCTGTTAGCAAGAAGTTAATTAGTGTAGTAGTAATGATTATATTTATAGGGAATGGGTTTGGTTTGAGATACAGAAAAATTGTAAATGAATGATATTTTAAAACAAAAAGAATCTAGCTTATGACTAGAGTAATAAGTGGGTCCTATATCTTGAATGTGGAGTGGATGAAAAAAAATCACCCAATCGATTCTGATTAACCAAAAATGAAGATTAGGTGGCTAGACATCAAATCAAGACAGTTTATTATACATAAAGAATACCTGGTGGTGGCAGCATCATACTTTGGCACTGCTTCTTTTCTGCTTAAACTGCTTAGGAAAATAATGGGCAGCACCAAATAACAAACATATTCAGGTATAAAGTGTCTATTCGACAAATAAAGACACGTTTGACCTTTCCAGACCCAAAAACACAAACCCACGTGAACTTTTACTGGAAATGCTTGCCTCCTTTGGATTGGCATTCTAGCAGTGTTGGTTAATAAAGCTATTAAATCTAATTTAGACAATTTACCTTTATTTACCTTTAGCTCTCACACATCTTATCCCTAGTTGTTTTTGTGAAATCATTATAAAACTGGACGTCAATAAGATTTACATCAAAAATGATCAAATCAATACAAGTCAAGGTAAGTTAAGGCAAGGCAAGTTAAGTCAAGACAGAGTAGCTCGAGTTGGATCAACGCAGATCAAGGCAAGTCAATTCAAGTCAAGACAGGAAAACAAGTCAAGTCCAGGAAAGGCAAATCAAGTAAATTAAAATTAAGTCAGGTCAAATCATGTCAGGTCAAATCAAGTAAACTGGCCATAGAATTATTAAAAGGGTTATTTATAAGGTTTGTCTAAGTAATAACTTTATCTCTTCTTACTCACTTGACTTACTCAACAAAGTTACCAGAAGATCTCATATTCTCCAACATGCTCAGTAAAACCTAACAACTATTTTACTTACAGTACTGTGCAAAAGTCTTGGGCACAAAAATATGGCATAAGCAAATGATGCTTTTGAAAACATTTCTGCATAAAAGAAACATATAAAGAGCAATAAAGAGTAATAAAATAAACAGTCAATATTTGGTGTGAAAACTCTGCTTAAAATCTGGAGTTTTAGACACAGATTTGTGCAGTTTTAGAAGAAAACAGCTGTTAGGTTTTACTGAGCTTGCTGGAGAATATGAGCTCTTCTGGTAACTTTGTCACACTCTTTCTTTCTTTCTTTCTTTCTTTCTTTCTTTCACTTCTATTTTTATGCAAATCCCAGGAGCGTACATTAGTTTTTTTGTTTCCATCTAAAAACTGGTCTGTCTTGTACTATATTTCTTTCTTTACAGTCATGCATATATTATCCTGTAATGTTATTTAATTAATTTTTAAGTTATATATATTGAATGATTTTGTACATAATTATGCAGACATGATAAACATATATAACAAAATTGGTACAGCATATAATATGGTGCCTAAGACTTTGGCACAGTACTGTATTTCTAAAATATACATATGGCTGTTTTAAGCTAAATTATATAACAGATAAGTCAAGTAACCTTTCTAAAACACACATGCATTTTATGTGTAATATCAGGGTTAGGGTCAGGTGTTTAGATTAAGGGTTAGCATTATATAATTATATTTTATCATTTTTAAATAAATAAAAAGATCAGACCTAGACAAATTTTAATTTAAAGAACAATGTTTCCTATAGCAGTTAATTAAAATTAAGTTAATTAAAATTGTCAACCACATTGCAAACTTTTTTCCCCTACCCAGGTCCCGAAAATGATCCAGATGCAGCCATGAAGTTCATCCTCCAAATGTATGAAGCTCTGAATACAGACGCTTGTAGACGCCTTTACTCACATTTCACTTGTGCCACAGACACAGAAAATATCCGTTTAATCTTTTCGGCTGTAAAAGACACCATAATGAGGAACAACTTTGACGATTTCAATTTGACATAGGACAGCTACATCTTTTATTTTGGTATTATAAATATTTATTTAATACTTTTATAAATATTTCACATGTGCAAATGTTCCCCACGTCATTTGTTTTGCATGATTTTGGTTGTGTTTTTAAAATTGTGTGCATATAAATTTTCCGTACAGTATGTGACCACATGAAGGCATAACATTGTGAATTACATCTTCACTTTAAAATATATTCAACATTCAAACCCTAAAGAAACTTTTTTTTTTTTTTTTAATTATCCCTAAGAGTTAAGGTGTGGCAGTTAATAACATATCCTGCATAGAGTATCTTAATTGATGTTCCCAAATGAAGAATATGTTCTCTTAAAGACACCATTAAATCCGAAAATACAACCACATGGCATTATTAACATTCTGTCATTTAGCATTAACCATTTTCTTTGCTGTACTTCAGAATGGGTCCAATAGGTGGCAGCACTGTATTTGGATATGTTTACTATCAACGAGGGCACAGATTCTTTTTTTGTCTGCAATATATTAACAGATTATTATCCCTCTTTGCCTAAAGAACTGTACCGAAAATTATTTAATGAAATCGTGCACCAGAGTGTACATGAATTAACAGTATAAGATTACATGGAATTTTATAAACATCTGTTACAATAACTAATACTCAGGAAGGCACTACACGTGTGCATTTGCAAATACAGTATCCGTTCCTGCTTGAAAATTTCTGAAGCATTTTTAATTAAATTGGCCAACAATAATTACAGCATTGTCTCTGTAAAAAAAACAAAAAAAACAACGCTCAGCTAACCAATCATGATTTTGCAAAATGGCGAGCCATTCGTGAGCTGAAATGACTGACTCTAAAGGTTCTTTCCTGTCCTCATGAACTGTTTGTGAACCGATAGCATTGGCTATACACTGGTGTACTGTATTACTGATCCAAATAATCATACTCACCCAAATTAACTGGAATTCCCATATGAATTCTCATTCATTCACTTACTCACTCACTCACTCACTCATTGTCTATACCGCTTTATCCTGTAGGGCACAAGGCGGGGTACACCTTGGACAGGGAGCCAATCCATCGAAGGGCACATAAATACACACACTCACACCCAATGGGCAATTTGAGAATGCCAATTAGCATAATCTGCATGTCTTTGGACTGTGGGAGGAAACCCACCAAGCATGAGTAGAACATGCAAACTCTATGCACACAGAGATCGGAATCGACCCTGGTAGGGAATCGAACCCGGACCCTGGAGGTGCAAGGCGACAGTGCTAACCACTAAACCACTGTGCCTCACTCCACTATGAACATTCACTTTATGGGCACTGGTGGCTCAGTGGTAGGTGTTTCGCCTGCCATGCGGAAGGCCCGGGTTCGACTCCCAGCCAGTGCCCAAACCCCCCAGCCACTGGATGCAGTGCCGGTCCCAAGCCCGGATAAAATGGGAGGGTTGCGTCAGGAAGGGCATCCGACGTAAAACCTGTGCCAAGTTGTTGTGCGGACAAAGTGTCCGCTGTGGCGACCCCTTGCTGGGAGCAACCGAAAGACCACCTAAACCATGCCCTTTGTGCCGCTAGAGTGGGTTAGTATTTTTGTTTATAGCAATTGTTTATAAATCCATGACTTAATCACCACTACACTGATTTAGATAACTTACTTAAAAAAAATATATATTTTTTTATATAAGCAGTACTTTAGCTAACTAGCTACACATTCTTACTCTAGAGTTGTTTGCTAATTAGTTGACCAACTGACCCAAATGTGTGTTTTGATATTGAAATAAAAAAAGCCTCAGTAACCTGTTATAATATTGGACATTGTCCTGTATTAGAGGTATCAGACCACGACTGAAATGATCAAAGAAATGTAGATCTGGCAACCACGGGTTTAAATACAGCTAGCCTGATAAAATCCAACATGTGATTTATTTGAAATTATACTGTATAGATGTAGATATACTGTACATCTTGGCCATTTTTATTTTCTTTTTCTGAAGGAACAAGAAATGCTGCTGTAGGTTTAAAGCCAACTCTGTCTCATTAAATTATAAATATTGCATGTTTGTGAATGTACAGTAATGCACAGTAAGTAGTAAGTGTTTTAAATATAAATATGTTGACACTTCACTAAAAGGTTCCACCTAAATTATACATTTATAAATAATATTAATGTAATGCAAAATAAAAATGTTTCAGTATCTGCTTTGTCCTAGTAATGACAATACTTCATGTATGAGATTCTTTGTTAAGATAAAACACAAAAGATAAAGAAGCCACTGCACACCAACCGCAAAACCTCATCTTGCATGTGAAGCACGGTGGTGTGTGCATCATGGTTTAGAGCTGCTTTGCTTTTGAGAGTCAAAGGTTTATGGCTTTTAAAATCATATAATTATTGATGCAGTGCTAGTTTATAAGGAAAAGTATACAGTGGGGTAAAAAAGTATTTAGTCAGCCACTAATTGTGCAAGTTCTCACACTTAAAAAAATGAGAAAGGCCTCTAATTTTCATCATACTGTAGGTATACCTCAACTATGAGAGACAAAATAAGAAAACAAAATCCAAAAATCACACTATAGGATTTTTAAAGAATTTATTTGCAAATTATGGTGGAAAATAAGTATTTGGTCACCTAGAAACAAGCAAGATTTCTGTCTCTCACTCTTTTTAAGTGGGAGAACTTGCACAATTGGTGGCTGACTAAATAGTTCTTTGCCCCACTGTACAGTATATACAAAATGTATTATATATACAAAATGTTTATATACAGATGTATACAGAATTTTTTATATGTAATATATTATGTTTTTTTTGTCTGATTTGTCGTTTGCACGCTTTCATATGAAAGGGCTGCTTCAGGTCTACTGTTAACTCCTCGGCTCCTGCACTGCCGTAGGGATGACCTTTGCACCAGAAAAGCTGCAGTGCAACCTGATCGTCTAGGAAGGTCCCATGATTCGAAGGTGTGCTAAGTTAAACACAGCACAGTTTTGTTTTAAAGGGACAGTAAGTGGTTTTGGTGGGCGGAAGTTGACGCTGTTTTGAAAGCCAAAGTACAAACAAATACGTTCCAGGCCTTTAGGGCGACCTCAAAGACACACCGCTAAATAACATGCTTGTATTTGTCTAGGCTATGATTCCTGAATTCATGGGCAAGTGGAGACCACACCATGCTCCATAACATTCCTGCTATTAGCATAGTATTTATTTTAATCTGCTCCTAAGTGAAACGAAAACCCAATTTTATGTTTATCAGGGGGCAGCTAGCTTATAATTATGAGATATCAGTGCTTCAGGGACGATGTCCTATGGGAAGATGAGATAGAAATTGAACAGAAGACAGGCACTGCACAGCAACACCAAGATCTCTTATATGTGAAGCATGGTGGTGGGTGCATCATGGATTGTAGCAGTTTGCAATTTACATTTAAAATTATCAAATATTCAGAAGTTTACAGGAACATTTATGGTTCAAAACAGCAGCTTTAAACCATAAATGTTGAAATTTCCTACATTTTACTTTTAGATTGAAGTAGGCAGGGACATGGGCAAAGTGGTTCTTCCCTTATGCTTCGCTAAAGCTTTTGCTAGGCATATGCTGCATGTAGCCAAATATGTGCATCTACCAACTGGATTAACCTATTCAATATACTTCTTATTTCTTAACCAGTCATTACAGAAGAAACATTTGAAAGTTTTATATTGGTGAATTAGAACACTCTAAAAAACGCTGGGTTGTTTTTTATACCCAAACGCTGGGTTGCCGCTGTTGGGTCATTTTTCTGAGTTATTTACGGAGATAGTTTTTGGGTAACCGAGCTGCTGGGTTGAAGTTTGCTTGGCCCCTCCCCCAAAGTTCACTGTCACTGCTGTCACTCAGCTTCGGGTCTCTCTTGAGCTCCCACACCGCTGATGACGGTTCATCCTCCTCGGGCATTTAATG
>JAQQZT010000017.1:4767459-4781916 GCA_030068275.1 Clarias platycephalus
ATACATTTTCTCGGATTAAACTTTTGATCTGTCATCTATGTTCTATTCTGAATAAAATATTGACATTTGCCATCTCCCCATCATTGCATTCAGTTTTTATTCACAATTTGTTTAGTGTCCCAACTTTTTTGGAATCCGGTTTGTATAATAATATATTACAATTCAACTAGGACATATTTACTATAGTACATCCAAAAATTTTATTAAATGGAGTTATGAAAACAACTAAATTATGAGCGAAAACTTTAGTTTTGTGAACAGCGTGTTTTCCATCCTTAGTGTTGTTGGTTTAAAAACATTTGCATTCCTGATCTTCCTGCCTGAACTCCTGCCTTAATTTGGAGTTTTGGATACGATGATTCATTTGCCATCCAATTGTCACTAAAACAAACTTTATTTCTAACATCAGGGTTAGACAAAACATACCTATTAGCTAGAAGACCAGACGTATACATTAAGTTTCTTTGATCTTCCAAGTTCCATGTTTGACTGTTCTAGTTAGCTACGTAGGTTTAGCTAAGAAAATGTTTGAAAACCTATTGCAAGCTAGTAAAGTTAATGTTCTTATATATAATGAGAACAGAAACATATTTACTGTATGTGCAGTACGTGAACTCATATGCTCAGAGCTACGCAAAGGGTTGATATAGTCAGCGAATGGTAGAAGCTCGTTTCTACTCATTAACTGCAGTAGATGTTCCTTACAAAATGTTGTGATCCTTCAAGCTCAGAGCATTTTAGACATTATTTCTTGAGCTGTTTTTTTAAATAAACATATATAGGGCTCAGGATTGTACAGTATATAGTGACATATCCTATTCTTTAAGCACAACTTAAGTAATATGGAAGGAATTTTAGTTCACTATAACCAATTACAGAAACATGACTGAACATGAACTAAAAAAATGGCTCACATAGACAAAGAAATATCACAGATCAACATGAACGTGTGTTTTTATTCTTGTTTTTGGTTGTTTTTACGACCCAATTTTTTTTAGAATATGCTAATTTTCTACTAATGTAGAGTTCTACATTTGCGATGTCATTCTGTGATGATATTCTGTTAGTGGTAGAATTGACTCTTTGTAAAAGTATGTTTCTACATGACGTATCCGAAAATCCAAATGCACAGTTTGAAGTCTGAAGCCTCCCCGTTAACACACACCGGCAAGACTTCCATACAGTATACGCACATAAATAAAGATATAATCAACTATCATTGACCTACAGTACGCTGTGTTACCGACACGTATCTGTGCCACTTGAGTTTTAATATATTTATTCATATTTAACTATATAATGTACAATTATATGTATGTTAATTTATACTCGTCAAACATACTAACAGGTAAAAAAAAAATCTTTGAATACTGTAAGTCATACTTTGGGACTTAAAATTAACAAAAATATGGACTTTTGACTTTTTTACTTAGCAAACAACTTGTGATTTGACCAGTGGTGGGCAAAGTACATAAATTCTGTACTTGAGTAAAAGTAGAGCTTCCCTAGGGCAAATATTATTCTAGCAAAAGTAGAAGTTCTCCATTCACTTGTGTATCTTCAAAAGTATTTAAATATCACAATTCATGGCTTGTATTAGCTCATAGTGGTCTTTTTCATAGTTAAAAAAAAATCTCTCTCTCTCTCTCTTTGGCGAAATTTCTGCTTCACATAGACACACAAATGAAATGTTATTCAGTAACGCAATATCAGGTAGGAATTTAGTTAAGTAAAAGCACAGATATTCGCTGTACCTATAAGTAATGTAAAAGTAAACTGTATCCTCTAATAAAACTTCTCAAGTAATGTACAGATACCTGAAATATGGACTTAAATAAAGCAATGACGTACAGTAAAAGTACCCAATCACCTCCCACCTCTGGATTTGACTCGAAATTTATTACAACGCACACAATTCCAAACAATAGCTATTTCACACCTGTAGCACATCATGAAGCAGCTACAAAGAAAAATTCTCCTATTGACTCCTATTCAAAATTCTTCCTATATAGAATCAACAGCTTTCTCCAGGGACCTGATGTGCCAGTACCTACGTAGGTATTTCTTCTAAGACCATTATTATCCATCTGCTATGCTCGCACATGTCTCTATTTATATTTCACTTTTATCTGTTGCAGAGCTCAACCCAGTGCAAGCAGCTCCTAAGCCAAGGATGTAACGGCGGAAAGCATGGCCAGTGTGTGTGTGTGTGTGTGTGTGTGTGTGTGTGTATAATAAGAGATAATGTGAATATTTGAAAGACTCAAAATCCACTGCCCAAACACACTTCCTCACACACTTCAGCTCATTAGAAAGTCCTGCGGTTCACTTGAATTGGTTACCAGTTACAGCCGAGCTTCATCTTTCAGACACATTATACATTTCAGTAATAATTTTTGTCTTTATACTGTACATCTTTTTCGCAATACGCCAACCTTTTCTTTTCCTTTAGATAAACATGAGAAGCAATAATATCACTCCGTACAGTCAGAACATAATCATGTAGCATTCACAGAATAAGGACTACACCTCAAATTTCATCACTCTAATCTAAAATAAAGTTCTACTGTACAGTATATCCAAAATAGGTTTTAGTATAAATGCTTAACTAGTCCTTTAACTGTTTATAGAAATTGATGTAATTTCCTGCAAAAGAAAAAAAAAAAAAAAGGAAAGTTTCATCAGCCAAGTGCAAACCAGCAACCTTTTATTTCTAACCTCAAGGGTGGACAAATCAGACTATGACCCACGTAAAAATTCTAGTGACCTGATTATTCAGGAATCGGACTCAGATTTTTTTAGTCAGCTAAGGGTAAGAATAAAGGAAAGAATAAAAGCAGAAACATACAGTATCATGTGATGCACATGAACACATGCCCATTTGCAATGCAAACTCGAGCTCTATTCTGCGCATTGCTGGAAGGCGTCCTATAGTCAGGCTACAGTAGTTTCTACCTAGAAGACAGTTCAGCATTTCGAGACTTGTGTAAAGCTGGTACCTGTAAGTTCATGTTACATGGAAAAAAAAAAAAAAAGTTCTGATAAAGTCGAGTTCTGATAAAGATACGATCAAGATACAATGGAGACAACTTTCGGACTTTTCATAAAAGATGTCCATAGCTAAAATCTTGTAAATACCTGTGGTATCTGGGCATACTTTCTTGATTCAGGAAATGTTACAGTATGTCCATACTGTATGTGTTCTACTAAGGCAAGTTTTTATGATAGACCCATACTGTATATGTCATTGGTGCTTCACTGCAATTATATTGAAAAAGTTCTGGCGAAGAAACCATCAACACGAAACAACTTTGGGAGTTCTTGTAAAAGATGAAATCATGTCCATAGTGGAAATTTTGCAAGTACAGTATCTACAGTATGGTAATTCAGTAAGTGTTACTAAAAATATTTTCAATGCTCTGTCACCTTCTTGAATAGTGAGTTTTATAACCACCATCGGAACATGAAAACGCACAATGAGTATAAAGTAGACCGTTGTTGTTATTAACGCTTGCATACAGTACATATGTTTATTTGGGGATTAAAAGGGTAATAAAGGCATGTATGATTATTATTCTCACTCACTCATCATCAATAGCGCTTTATCCTGTATACAGGGGGCCTGGAGCGTATTCCAGGAGACTTAGGGCACGAGGCGGGGTACATCCTGGACAATCTGCCAATCTATCGCTGGGCACACACACATACACACACTCACACACTCCAGGCAATTTGGGAACGCCAATCAGCCCAATCTGCATGTCTTCGGACTGTCGGAGGAAACCTGGAGGAAACCCACCAAGCACAGAGAGAACATGCAAACCCCATGCACACAGACCCTGAGGCGGGATTTGAACCCAGACCCTGGAGGTGCAAGGCGATGTGTGTAGTGCAGCAGGTCAGTTGGATTCCGAAATGTACAGTATCTGTAGTCACAGCTTTAAAACACAAATGAAAACTTTTTTGCATTAAAATAAAGAAAGGCTTAGGAAGGAATTTGTTTGCTTTTCTTTTTGCTGATGTGCCGATCTCGTCAAATGAAGAACATTGAATGAAACATTAACAACCTGTTCATGAACTGTGCACAGTTTTACTGATTTGTCCACCCCTGTTCATCTTTTGCCTGTAGTGTTAAACCTAAAAAAAAAAAAAAAAAAAGCAGGCAAAACTCAAAAGTGAGCTTCGAAAACCTCAATGTCTGTGTGTGTTTGGTCGCAGTGTTTGCCACATGGAATATATACAGTATACAGCAATCAAATTAGCTGAGACAGCATGCAGATTCAGATCCTTAACACGTCTATCGATGTAGCTCCTGCGTGTACATACTGTATGAACACCTCGTATACGTGAGTGTGAATGTGTGTGTGTGTGTGTGTGAGTTCTTTGTAGGTGTGATTGTGTTTCGGTTATGCGTTCGGGTGTCCTTAGGTCTCTCAGGTTGCTGTAAGCAGGAAATGACCTCACGGGTGGACGAGAGAAAATACAACTGCAAAGCACAATATCCACATCCTTCTGGTGTGTCTATGTGTGTGTGTGTGTGCGCCGGTGTGGGCATGTCACTGCATGTCTCGTAGTTGTTAATATATTAAAATTGTGGATCATATGAAATAAAGACGAAAAAAATATATAAATTATTGGATTGACCCAGAGGCCTTGTAAAATAATGCAGATTATATCAATAAATTTACCTCTACTCTAATTGTATGGTTATTTATTTATTTATTAGCTTTCTAATATTTTTGCTTTAATTCTGTAATTAAACAGAAAAAAGGGGGAAATTTATCTCTGTTTTATTTACACAATTTTTTTTTTAAACTACAGTAGGTGATTATATATGGGGTTAACCTGTAATAGATAGATAGAAAGAATGACAAATAAATTAAATAAAAATAAATAAAGGAATAAAATTAGATAAATACTACTTCTACACTTAGTAACACTACTACTACTAATAATAATGAAAGAAATATATTTTTTTATTTAGCAATAAAAAAACAGACATTTAAACAAACAAATAAATGGTAGTATTTATTTATTTATTAGATTTTTTTTTAAAGGTCCTATATTTTACTATATGTTAACACAGGTCTCAGAGCTCTAGCTGAAATACCGCTCAAAAAACATTGTTTCATATTTTAATCTCCCTCTCAGATTGTGCCATATTAGTGTCTACTGTACAGTATGTAAATGACATGCTGTTGAGCCACTCCAGAGAACAGCGGAGCGGGGCAACAAGCCGAGGAGGGGCTCCTCTTATATGAGGTCACAATTGGGGAAATTCTAATTTGCTTCTTTAAATTACGGCCAAAACAAAAATGGGAAAAGGACATAAAGCAGGGATTGTTTTTTACCCTCATATTTTTTGTTTGTTCATGCACACTGGGGGGATCCAGTGATGTTCAAGTCAAACCGGGACTTTTTATGGTGAATAAAGGCATAAAACTGAAATAGACTTCCAGCACAGAATGGCGGATGAGACTCTTAGCTGCATTTGAATGGTGCAAATGTTTTTTAAAGACGGACATTTGACCATGAGGGACAATCACCGTCAATGTGACTGGGAGCTCACTAAATATTCCTGTGTAACCCCTGATCCCTGAAAATCGACAGATAACTTGTCACCAACTTGCGGAAAAGACGCACCTGTCTGTGGGAACTGTACACACAATCATTCAGCAACACCACTTGCACATTACAGGAACTGTATATAGCAGGAAGTTATTGCCACATCCTCTGCACAGTCCTGACCTCCTCGCTCCAAGCCATTTCCACATGTTTGGGCCATTGAAGGAGTTCCTGGGGGCCCAGCGTTTCAGACTTGAAGTCTGATCATGGCTCTGGTGTACAGTACTGAGAAAACTTTCAACCTTGATGGTATCCAAGCACTAGGATAAGAGCATTAGTGTAGCAGGGGATTATATAGAGTAGAGAAATAAAGGAAGTTTTTACTCTTATAACCGTGTTCTTTTGTTCTGCACCATCAAAAGTCCTGGTTTGACTTGAACACCTCATAGGTTTTGACATGACTGGTTTTGTGAAAGGCAGTATGGCATCTGGTACAGTAGGTATGTCAGGATAAACAAATAAGGGTGTGGTCCATCCAAATAATGCATGAGAGAGGACAGAAAAGCTTTTCATAAAACATAAAAGAGATCATTATAGAGCCGAAGGCAAATAAAACCCAGGAGGAAACAATACAGCAGTTTGATATAGAGGGATGCGACATTTTAAACATTTTTACCCCTATATTGTGATGTATGTTATTTGTGATAATATAGAGACATACAGTAAGTTAACTCTAATATGTTATGAAGTTGCCATTAAATATATATATATATATATTTTTATCTTTGGGTGGACTTTGCCCTTGGCTGTAGAATATATGTCTATTTGTTCATTTCTGATCTGTTTGAATGTTTTATTTCAACAAGTCATTAATTTTTTTTTATTTTTTTTTTTACATTTTTTAAACATTTTACAGCAACAAAAAAGTCCACAACAAAACCGATGACAGCAAACGAATGCAAAGGACCTACAGTAGAAAGGAAATGGCAGCGTAATCACCATGTACATCCACAAAATAACACATTCAAACGTTTAAAGGTTCATGGTTCTGTTCACATGGTTGACAGAAAACAAACAAGCTGGATATTTTTCAGTCAAATGTAAACTAAAGACAATACAATACAGATTCATGAGAGTTAAGTAATTGGTACCTTTTGCCAAATTGTTAGTAAACTACACAAACTCGTTGTTACCTGAACGTGTTTAGACGCATAATTAAATAAATCATCCCGTTACATCATTTCCATCCACACAACCAACCACTACTCAAATAATCCACCGTAACTGGTTTTATTGTCTCTGTTGAACAGCTTCATCTCCAAATCCATTTTTCATTTCTACTTACAGTATTATTTGAAATGATAGCTCTCATCGTCATACTCCAGCTGATCGTCCGGGTCCTCGCCCAGCTGCCCGAAGCGGAACTTGCGGTACACCGTACCATCCTGCCCCATGTACACGATATCTTCATCCTCGTCATCATCATCATCATCATCGTTCAGAGCCGTTCTCTTGTCACGCAGGTCCACCAGCTGGTCTTCGTGTAGATACCCGTAACCAGACCCAGACCCTCCTGCGTTCCTGGAAGATGTTGATGAAGATGATGTCGTACCACCACGGAAAATGTCCCGTCCACCGCTGTTGCCCAGTTTTTCGTAACCGCGGCCAACAGTGGATTCAGGGGTCAGGCGTTTGGAGAAGGACCGCGCGATGAACACAATTACAGCTCCAACACCCAGCATGAGCAGGATGGAGGTGGTGATGAAGATGAACATGTTGCCCGAATGCTCCAGTTCCTCATGGTTGCGGAAGGCAAAGTTTGTGCTGAGGACACACTCACCTTGAAGGAGAGAAAACAGTCTAGCTGTAGGTAAAGTGGCTCAGTGAATAAATAGGTTTCTACACGTACAGTACTGTAGGGTGCGTTTCTCATAATCGCAACTTGTTTACGTTCTGACCAAGAAAAATCTACATAAACGACAAAGTGAGAGGAAAAATCACCATCTTTAGTAAAGTAGAATTTACTACACAGTGTGTAAGTATTACACTTATTTACTCAGTTTGCTATACTAATTATGCCTTCCAGGGTCACTGGAGCACGAGCATTAGGCAGGTTACATCCTGGATGGGTTGCCAGGCCACTCACAAGAACACACTATACAGGGAATGTGGAAACACCACTTAATATAATCTGCACGTCTTTGAACTGTGTGAGAAAACCGGATTACAAGGAGAACGTGGAAACTTCCCGCACACAGACCCGAGGCGGGAATTGAACCCTGGACCCTGGAGGTGCGAGGCCACACTGCTGACCACTTCGCAACTGTATAAATTTGGTGAATGTTTTTGTAAGAATTTACAAAAATTCAATTCTTTGGTACAACTCAGGAAACTGAAATGCTGTTGTAAAATTCCTTATACAACAGAACGTACGAATAACGAAGTGATACCTTTTCATTTACAACAGTTGCCTAATGTGACTTAATTATTTGTTTTCCAATTCTGTAGACAGTATAAGATCTTACAGGGGACATGCTTTAATCTAAATGTAATGTATACAGTAGATTTAGCAGTGATTGATATACCCCTGGTCTGTGTACAGTTACAGCACTCCTCTTGTTCTTCCATGGGGTCTTTCTCCCCTACATCCTGTTTCGTACAGCAAGGAAGACAGCGCCCCTCTGTGGCTAGAATGAACTGTGTAGGACAGGCTGTGCAGTTTTGTGGACCAGGTCCCTGACACTCCACACATGACTGGTCACAGGGTTTACAGTTATAGTTCTCCTCCAGCTGGAAAAAATAAAAAATAAAAAAATAAAAAAGTAGTTCCAATGTTACAAAATTCAAATGAACTGAAAACAAAGTAGTGAAAAAGTAGTTTTTATTGCAGCATGGTGGCATAAATTTTTGCTCATATTTGGTAGATTCCACTAAATAGAAGCATCGCTACAAAGCAGTACAGCTATTCTGACTTGTCACTTTTATCTCATGATGAAACCTTTCTATTCTTACGGCACTTTGAAATGATTGTTTTCACATGTCCCCGTTGGGAAGCTGGGGTCACAGCACAGGGTCAGCCAGGATACAGCACGCCTAGAGCAGATAGGGTCAAGAGCCCTAACTAACAGTTGAAGACGGGCGGTGCTGGGCTTGAACCTCTGACCTTCCGATCAGTAATACAGAGCCTTAATCGTTTAAACCACCACTGCCCCAAGGGTTTTTGAAAAAGTATTTGAGCTACCCATTGCGTATTGAGATGGCGGTCACATACTTTAATTTGGTCGTGATAATCTCGCCCCCAGCCCCTGATGTAAGCCCAGCAAAGTTTTGGTTCTGCCAGGGAACCGTTTAATTTTCTATCTGAGGGCCGGTGCTTCTGCTGTCTGAAAACAAAGACCTGGTTCAAAATTGGGCACCAGTTCCAAACTAGCTCTGAACGGCCTTGATGGAAAAGATGTATTGAAGAATCTGTGACAAGGTGAACTGAACTGTTCAAGCACCTTATTTAGAAATGTGTTGGCTTTTCCTTTCATTTGCCAATCGTCAGCAGTATTGTATAGCAGGTTTGTGGAGTTAGTATTCAAAGTATGAATTACTGTAAATTGGTACCTCAGATGCGTAGTACTCCCCCATGGCACAGAGTGAATCACAGGTACCCTCTGAGAGTGAGTCTCCTGGATGACATGAGATGCAGTCCTTAACCCCTTTACCTGTCAAGGATTAAATATGAGATGCAAATCTTCGCAAGTAAAAATGATGAATGAAACGAACACAGAAACAGAAACCTGCTGGATGCTATTGCTCATTCTGATAGTTAACTTCAGAAAAACTTTGGGTATACATGTATACCAAGGAACTGTACTTGGCCCAGTTTTGCTGATGATACAAAGATCTACCTATCATTCCCTCCAAGAAAACCCTCATCCTCATAGCTAAACACTCTGAGCTTACATTGTTTTTGGGAAGTACCCGTACCCCTAACAACAATTTTCAGTGATGGTGCATCTTGTCATTATGGCCACTTCCTCAACTCAAAACGTCATCACCTGCAAGCTTGGCTGGCCCTATCAAATTCTGGCAATTATGCTCAAATTATGAGCATGTGACAGCTAATGGACAGGATGCAAAAGAAGGCACATAGTGCCGCCCTCCATGTGTGTTGCGATGCTTTATGATGCAGCCTGAGCAGCAGTTGGGGGTAGGTCAAGTGTCTCAGAGGAAGCACGTACTAGCCTTCACCTTCCTTGATTTGCAGTTGTCATGTACTTGAGAGAACTAGCAAGTCAGTGGAAGCTCCAAATTTGGAGAAAATGGAGTACAAATAAACAAAAGGACAGTTTGGCTAACCGGCATAACTGGGCCAAATACAGATCCTTGAGGCATACCAGATATCACTCACTCCCTTCTCACATGTTTTTTCTTTCAATTCTATTGACTGTTCCTCATCCTCCAAGAGGCATTTCTGTACCTGTGCATGTCCTACAGGTGGTGTGGCAGGGCTCACAGGTGCTGTGGATTGTATCGTGGTAATGATGAGATGGACAGGAGGACACACACCCGCCCTGCTTTTTTATTAACAGCAGCCCTTCAGTGCAGCTCACACACCCCTCGGTTTGTGTACACACTGCACACGTTGCCTCGCACTGCTTACACACCCTCAGCTCTTCATCTGCATAGTGACTTCAATAGACAGGTATATGAGTGTGTGTGGGTTTGCATGCAACAAATGTTTAATGATTAATGAAGAAATGTTCGTCTTTAAAATATTAAATTAGTAATATACATAGACATAGACACACATGCACACAACATATCATTTGCATTTTTTTTGGCATATGAGTATGTTTACCCAGGTCTACAGGTGTCCACACACTCCTTGCCTTCTCGATACAGATGGGTTCTGCAGCTCAGGCACTCGTGGCTGTGGCGCCCTGTGCAGCTCAGACAGTTAGGATGGCACGGCTCACACCTCTGGGTCTCTCCACTGAAGAAACCTGTGGGACACTCGTTTACGCAGGAACCGTCTGTAGGTACACAACACAGCTCAATGCTCACAGTGTCCATGTTAAAGGAACACGACAGGGTAAATAAGGATTCGATTCAGAAACTTATTTATCTAGGAACTCAAAACATGAGGTTTACTAACCATTTCAAATATCAACTGTCAAATATCAAATGTGTGTATTTTTACACTCTAACTCACTCAGCAGGTAGTGGTTGAGGGAGCAGCTGAGGCACTGGCTGTGGGCCGGGCCGGTACACTGATTGCAGTGTTTGTGACACAGGTGGCACGCGCCATCACGATCGCTGTAGTGGTGTGAGGGGCAGCTGGTGGGCGTGGCACAGCGCCCATGTGTGTCTGTTCTCAGGCCCTCTGGGCAGCTGGTGCAGTCCGTGTCCAGTGGACCAGAACAGGTCTGGCAAGTGCTGTGACACACTGGACAACACCAGTGACAATAAAAAGTAATGTATAGCAATAATTTAGGAAATAGTATCAATGATAAACCAGCATGTTGCATGCATTTTCAAAACCTTTAGACATTCTTTAGTGCCATGTGTCGGTAGATGTAGACAAAGGGCATTAAATGAATTTATTGATAATATAACGCTCTTGAACGCTTGATTCTGATTGGCTAGAAGGTTAGCAGCTCTGACAGTTGAGGTTTTTTAAAACGCACTTTTTCTACATAGTGTAATTGTTGGTGTAGTTTTTGGTGACACTTGTCATGTTACAATTTTGTAAGGTTGTGTATCTTACGTCTTGTTTGTAATCGGAGAGTGATTCACAGATGAGAAAACAAATCAAAAGTAAATCAGATAAAAATTAAGTAAAAATTAATTTATACAGTTATACCAGCATGTTCAAATTCACTTATACCACTTCAGCGCTGTTATGTCAAAGATGAAAATATGAACTAATTCTATTGGTGCAGGTTTGTTTACTTTGAGCAAGTAGCTTATTATTATTATCTTATTTTAAAGTAGATTATTAAATCTGGGACATAACTGTTCATAACATCGCTATTACTCAATATTTTGATTTACTGTAACTTATGGTGCAGATTAAACTTCTAAATCTAAGTACTGCATAAATTTAAATTAACTTTTTAATTTTAAAATTTAGTTTTGCATGGAAAAAAAAATTATGTTGTAATAGATATTTTTATAGCAATTATGTAGGTGGGGCAATCTAGGGGCAAAAATAGGGGGCATTTTAGCGCATTAACACTGGGCTCTCAGTTCAGGTATTTTACACAACCTTACATCGGACTGCTGTGGATATGTTTGCTCTAAAGACCCGCCACGGTTTCAGAACAGGAAGAATAAACATACATTGAAATATCCATTCATCTTTGAAGGTTCAGTTTTTTGCTGAACCTTTTGGAGGCACTTTCCCTTTTTGGAGTAAGCCATGCTGAGTTGCACTTTCAATTCTGTTTCTTTAAGGTTTTAGCAGCTTTTAGGTGCATTACAGTCGTTTCTGTTTTCCTCACACACAGTAAACTATCGCGTTGATTGGCTCTGTTGAGTGATGTGTATAGCCACGCCCACTTCGAGGGAAAAAGCCTGACGTAATCTGGCACATAACGTCACTTCTACTCAACATTTTGATTTCATTTATGGCTCACGTTTAACTTTAGGCAAAAACCTAATAACCACCCAAGTTTCAAAAACTTTTCTCAGACTGGTTTCTGGTCCTCCAATGTGCAGAGAAAACCTTTACTTTTATTTCTATAGATCAGGACATTATATTTCATGCTTCTTCGTGTTTATACTCACCCATACACTCCTCAGACCTGCTGTCTCTGTAAGTTTGTGACGGACAGGCTGACACACACGTCCCGCTGCGCAGCGTGCTCTCAGGATCGGCGCAGGAGTCACAGTCATTAGAGGTCGGTCCATGACACGACTCACAGTCTGAGTGACAACGGGCACACGCACCTTCCTCTGTCTTCTCATAAAACCCTCGAGGACATTCAGACACACACACCGCCTCATGCAGATAACTCTTTTCACACTCTGAAGACGGTGAGAAAAAAGGCAAACCTCTAATCAGGTGTGTATAGATGAGTATGGATTTGCTCAACTTAATCAAAGCCTTGCAGTTGAATAACAGAAATGTAGTATCCTTTTGTGCATCTTGTCCCTTACTTGTGCACTGGGCATCCTCAGAGCACTGGAGACACCCCTCTGGACAGCGCGTACACTCACCGCCCTGGAGCGTATGTGCACGGGGACACTCTTTCACACACCGCTGTTCATGAAGCGCTAACGGCTGCTGACAGCTGAGACAGTTTGTGGCACTTTGCTCACATGATGTGCAACCGGGTGCACAGCTCTTACACACTGCTCCAACAAGGTAGTAGCCTCTGTAAAACAAAACACACACACCTAATCCAATCCATCCCGGAGTGCAAAACCATTGTAGGAAAATTTTGCTTTATTACCTGGAGCACTGGCGCACACATTGGCCATTCTGCAGGTAGAGGGAGCTCTTGCGAGTAGACAAGCAGCGCATGCAGTGCTGATTATCCTGGCACTGGGCGCAACCCTGAGGACACGCCTCACACTGCCAGCTCTCCTTATTACCAAAGCTTCCAGCTGGACACCGTGTCACACACTGCTGGTCAGAACTCAGATACCGTCCTGAAACACACGCATACACATAAACTCAAGTTCTCAAAATAATTAAATACTAGGGGAAAGAACTGATCAGTCTGAGTCCTAGTAGACATCTTAAATAGTGTCTCAGTGCTTGTGGCTTTGAATCTTGGCCAAGAGTCTGACAGGCTTAGGACGTCCCTCCACTGACCAATCAAGGTATCTGAAAACTTAATAAAATCCAAAGCCAAACAAAATTGAGAAGGTTAAAGGAACACCCCTGATCAACCATGTTCCTCTCATGGTTTCTTTCTTTTGTCATCTCAGGGGCTTTTTCCTTGCCATTGTCACCCATGGCTTGCTCATAAGGGACAATCTGATAATTATCACTCACTCAAGGTCGTTGGGGGGGGAGGGGGGAGGGGGCGCTGGAGCCTATCCCAGGAGACTTGGAGCAAGAGGTGGGGTACACCTTGGACGGAGTCCCAATCCATCACAGGACACACACAATCCCACGCACATTCACACACTACGGGCAATTTGGGAACGCCAGTTAGCCTAATCCGCATGTCTTTTAAATGTGTAAGGAAACGCACCAAGCACGGTGGGAACATGCAAACTCCATCCTCAAAGACCTGAGGTGAGAATCGAAGCAGGAACTACATCTGGAGGTTGCAAGGTGACAGTGCTAACCCCTAAGCCACTCATTTACATATATTTTTGATTCTGTAATGCTGATTTGGGACAGTGACCCCTGTTTAAAGTGCTATAAAACATAATTGAATTGATTGGGTGTTTGAGTGTGCGCGTGCTTGCCAACAAGATTGACGGACATATGGGCTTCTTTAAAAATTTTGCACCATTTAGATGTTCTACTGCAGATAAGAGTCTCATCACACCGTACAGTGCGTGACATGTTTTACACCTTCATTCATGAGAAATTTCCCGGTTTGACTTGAACGCCCTTGTATTTTGTAAGTTAAAGTCATTCGAAGATAAACATCATACCTGTGACACAGGTGGTGCACTGATTCTTTTGCCCACCCCAGCACACCTGACATGAGGGATGGCATGCCTCACATTCTCCTTCATCTGAATGAAAGAAAGAAAAGGAACTCGTATACAGTACAGTATATGGCTGTTAGCTGCAGAGTTGGAGGATGTTGAGGTTCTCTCTGGGAGTGACAAGGATAGATAGGATCGAGAATGAGTCCATCAGAGAGACAACCCATGTGAGATGTTTTGGAGATAAAGTCAGAGAGGCCAGATTGAGGTGGTTTGGACATGTTC
>JAQQZT010000017.1:4788123-4800262 GCA_030068275.1 Clarias platycephalus
AACAGCATCACCCGAGGTTCGAACCAGCGATCTCCGGATGATAGGGCGAGCGCTTTACCACTGCGCCACTTGGAGGCCCTGTTTAAGCTCTTCTCAAAAATACTAGCATGCTAGCAACCAACATGGATGAACATGACGAATGTGGTTGATATGCCAACAAACTTGCAATGCAAATGCAATATTCTGGGCATACAGTATTATAAATTGCATTTATACAGTACTTGCCAAATGAAACCTAGAGAAATATAAATGCAGCATTGTCCACAGTGGAATACAGCTCACTCTCTCAACTCAATCGTAGATTTAGGGCACGAGGCGTGGTACATCCTGGACAGGGTGCCACACACTACAGGCAAGTTGGGAATGCCGGTTAGCCTAATCTGCATGGCCTTGGACTGTGGGAGGAAACCAGAGTATCCGGAAGAAACCCACCAAGAACATGAAAACTCCCTCGAACCTGGACCCTGGTGGTGCAAGGCGACAGTGCTAACTACTGTACTAAGCCACCATCCTGTCTTCAGCATAGCTATGATTCCTAAACCTCAATTTCAACCGCTGCCTACTTGCCGTAATCGAGGTAATATCCGTCTCCACAGCTGGTCACGCATCTCTTTGTCTCCTGATCCAAATAGTAGCCAGGCGTACACGCGGAACACTGATCACCACGGCTTCCTGTACACGTCATACAGGTAGAGTAGCACTTCCTGCATCGCTTCCTGTCCCCCCAGAAGCCTTGCGGACACTGGGACAGGCATGTCCTGCACAGGGAGTCACCATCAGTTTCACCATCAGTCTTAGGTTCTAATATAAAAGAGTACATTTTGTGATCTGTGATGTGAATGAAACAAGTGTTGCACCTGGTGCCATTCTTAAACTTTAAGTAAAAGTGCAAGCAGGAAACACATTGATGTGGACCCGGTCCTTCGCAGCCGTCCTCACTGCATTCTGGATCACAAGAGCCTTTTGCGAACAGAGAGGAGAAGGCAGGAATAAAGTAAATGGGGAATTATTCACAGCTTCACATTATTGAAGTGAATGATTACATTGAAAAAAAAACGCACTATTATATTCTTCGGTGTCATCTTCGCTGGACATCTCGGCTGACCGGGGCTGTTTGTGCCGTTTGTATGGGTGCTCAGAGGTGCCATAAAGCACCAGACTGCATTCTTCAAGTTTCCCTAGACACCACAAAAAATCTCTTGTAAGAATTTTTCTTTGTGTGATTGTAGCTAACAGATTTAATAGCTTCAGCCACTCGAGCTGGTGTAATACTGCAAGCTGACTTTGGGTACCTTGCACTCCGGGGTTCCTCCTCAAGGATGGAGTGTCACTGATTTCTAGGATCCAGTCTCCTGATGCGCTCTCACCCCAGCAGTGTGTGGTCATGAACTCCCACTTTGTAAAGGCACCAGGGGAGTGATCATTGGGTCTGGGGGAAAAAAAACACAAACACACACTTGTTCATGTGAAGCATTCCATGTATATGTGTTAATATGGAAATAGTAACACGTTAATAAGAGTTAGTTCTGCCGTATGTGCTGGAAATGACAGGGTTATCAGATCATTTTCACCCGGCATTATTCTCACTCACTCACTCATCGTCTGTACCGCTTTATCCTGTATATACGGGGTCCTGGAAGATGTCCCAGGAGACTTAGGGCATGTGGTGGGGTACACCTTGGACAGGGTGCCAATACAATTTAAGGACACCAATTAGCCCAATCTGGATTTCTTTAGGAGGAAACCAGAGAACATGCAAACTCCATGCACACAGACCCGAGGTTGAAATCAAACCCAAATTTTGGGAATCGAACCCAGGTCCTTGGAGGTGCAAGGCCACAGTGCTAATCACTAAGCCGCCATGCCTAGCTGGCTTAATTAAAATCATTATTCCTGTAATAAAACAACAATTTTAAAAAGCTCTTACCGGATGGCAAGGAGCTGAGATTTGGTCCCTGATGGAGAGGTTAAGGTTATAGACAGGTCTCCACGATGTGGATGTGTGATGGTGATGCGTACAATTACATGTTCCAGATACATCACATGCCTGTCAGGCTGTCCAGCGCAACCTAAAGACTTGTGCACCAAGCGCCACACCCGGTCTGGACTAATCACTCTGCAAGGTAAGAGATAAAGTAAGTAACTAAGTTAAGCCAAGCAGTTTACTAATTATTTTCAAATTGACTCGAGGTGTAACATTACCTTGGTTTGTCGATAATGATCTGGTCACACATTTGTTGTGTGGGAACCTGCCGCCACGTCTCAGCTTCTTTCACCATCGCCTCAGCGTCCATCAACCCGAATCCATATAGGTGGCTCACTGTTATAGATAGACAACTCATTTATTACTTTACTTTATTATATGTGTATTTTTGTTATTAGAGGGGGATATCTAAATATCATTCGAATAGTAACACAGTAAAATTAACTAATTAACTTCCAATTAACCTAATTTGCATGTCTTCGGACTGTGGAAGGAACTTGGAGGAAACCCATCAAGCTCATTTTAATACAATATTTAATGAAGCTATTGGTTGGGTATTTTGTCTAGGCAATATAATCACTGGTCCAGACCCTGACCCATCTACCCTAATTAATCCTGGTAATATCCATAGATTCTGGCTTGGATTTAAAGATAACCTAATGTGCCAAATTATTTTTAATCATAAGGCAGTTAGATGGGTCTCCAGTGTGCATCAACTCTACAAGAATGTGTTTTTGTCCTGTTTACATTTTGCATTGGCCAGAGTTTCAACCACACAATGAGATCCCCCCCATGTGACCTCATATTATAAGATTCTCTCGCTGAATCGTTGCTCAGCTCTACCCACTGTGCTCTGTCTGGAGAGGTCGTGGCTCAGCAGTAGCTCATTTACTGTACATAGACACCGAAATGGTGAATCTGTAGGAGGAGTGAAAAAGTATGTCATATATAGGACCTTTAAGAAACCCTGCTAATGATACCATTATTTCCTGCTCCATTGGTGTGCCAGTCAGGGGCGATCAGATGGGCTCGGCGGGACGTCTTCACGATGATGTGCTGCACATCCCTCCAGGTCAACAAAGGACTAATAAAATAAAAAACAACCATTTAGGCAGTTAGCAAGAAATAAAACAACATGGAGAACATCATAAAGAACAAACTATATAATACACTTTATGATCTTTATGTGAAGAAGTTGTGTATTACTTTGCCTCCAAAGTCAGAGCGATGATTCCGGCTACCATGGGAGCTGACGCCGAGGTGCCGGAGTGCTCACCAGTACATCGCTGTCTTAGATCTGTCGTCACCTGAAAATAATCACCCCCACATTGAAAACCTTCTAGGTAGAACAAACTAAAAACATTACCACTAAGCATCCAGGAACTCTTTAAAGATCGAAATGATGGGTCTTTAGCTTCTTAACGTCTACAGTTATTTTTTTTAATGTTTAGTTGTGTTAATGCCCAGTATGAGCGGCATCAAGCATGGCAGTTAGAATATCCACTAAAGCAAGGTTTTTACAACTGTGCTTTGAGCACCTGCTCTGTAAAGATCTCTGCATCATGTCGCTTGTCATGATCAACTCTGAAAGCTGTAAATTCTATCCATTAATTAAAAAAAGCAGATTGACCACTCACAATCCCAAGGCTTTCGCCGCTGCTGTAGGTGGAGGCCAGAGTGGAGGAACACTCCTCCAGATACCAAGGCTTGTTCCCACTCCAGGTGGTGCTTCCCACAGAGATGGTGTAGATGCTGTTTGTGTACCCGTCACATGAGCAGTGATCCTTCATTTTCCCCCCATTTCCTGATGCCCAGACAAATATGGAACCGCGCCCTCTTCTGCCCTGCAATCCAATGACATAGTAATGATTAAAGTGAAAAAAAAAAAACATTATAAGTTTTCAAAAACAACAAACAGCACTTTACTTTACGTATGCCGTTTTCTAAAGCGAGGCGAGCAAGGCGTCCAGGACCATCCACAGTTTTTCCGTCGTCTTCCGGCCCCCAGCTCGAGCTGTAAATGTCAATGTACTGCTGTCTCAGGATCAGGGATTTGGCCTCCACCATGTCCGTCATGTCACCATCCAACATCCGGATACCTAAACATACAAATTGAGGCGCTTAAGGCTGAAAATATTGACTGGTTGGAAAAGTGGTATCTAAATTTAAAGACATACCACCGATCCTGGCATTGTAGGCAATTCCAACGGTACACAGTGAGTTGTTCGCAGTAGCAGCCACCACTCCAGCACATCTCGTTCCATGTCTAAACGGAAATGATATTTCAATTCCGAACAGTTTTTGTTGACTAAGTTTAATATGTTTAATCTTTAAATCTTTTCAGACCTGTTTTTATCCGTTGCATCGAATCGTGGTGATGGGTCGGCATCATTCCCGTTAATATCATAGCTGGCTTGTGCATCCTTATAGTGATAGGATAACATAAGTAACCATGTTTATATGAGGGGAAATATGATTGCAGTAGAACATGGAGTACGTACATAGTTTTGCTTCAGGTCTGGATGTTGTGTCTCCACACCATCGTCCAAAATAGTGACCACGACCCCTTTCCCAGTGTAGCCTCGGCTCCATGCAGCCTTAACGTTCATGTCCGTCAGGCAGTTCTGATCACAGCGCTACAAGGAAATATAGGACTAATTATTAAGCCAACTTTTTCCATTCAAACTAAAGAACACAAATGTCTAGTTCAATGTCATCTTCACAATCATGTTTCAATCAGTGGATTAGTCTGTGAAATGAACACAATGGACATCAATCTATGGGAATTTCACTTATGGGAAGTTATTCAATGAACATGACTTGTGGGGAGCAATGACTAGCCCGTCTGGTCTGATCCTACTAAACAGTCAGTGAAGCACAAACTATAAAAAAAAAAAGTCAATGCTGGCTAGAGTAGCAAGGCACCAGAAGATCCAGTGCACAACAGCCCACTGAGCTCAGGGTCTAGCAAACAAAAAGCTCAAGGTCAATGACATGGCCTCCAATATCCCCAGATCTCCGTCCGATCAAGCACTCATGGTCTGTGCCAGACAGATGAGTCCCATCCAATGAAGCCTCGACCGAGCACCCCACAGCACCCAAAGGATCTACTGACAACATCCTGGTGCCAGAGACCACAACACACCCTCCGAAAGTCCCCAGACACCAGAAGTGTTCTGTAGTCATGCCCAAGGGGGCAGAGCTTCCCAGGTCGCACAAGAGGAACACAATACTGGGGCTAATATGTTGCATTGTAATGCTATGGCTAATTGGCATAGACTACAGTATATGAATCTACAGGCGGGGCTACAAGAAAATCACCCCCAGGCTCTACTTCATGCACGTTGTTTATTTTTGGTAATATGTACAGTAGTAGGTACAATGTAACAGTTTAAGGACATATCCCTAACCAAATAATGTATTTTTTTTCACGCGTTAACATTCTCCAAAATCCACTGAGTGCATTTAATTCAGCCGCAGTTCTGTGAAGTCAGTAGTTCCGCTACATTGATAACATGACAGAAAGAAGCCATATGATTGGTCAAAAAGTGTCAACTATAGTGGCTGCTATACAGTATATATGGGTTTCCAAATGACATATTTTGTTACAAACAACCCTGTTTGTCAGACGAAAGCTCAAAAATTTTATTCATTTGGTTTTGCTGTCATTTGTTTCCCATGCAACAACTGAGAGTGAAATCAGTGCAGATCAACATACTGTAGGCTCAGACCTTTGGAAGGGAATAATCATAAAATTTTAGTGTAAACAATACTAACAATGTACCACATGCTGCCCCATTTTGGATCATTAAAGCTGATGAACTGGGTCTCGGTGGCTCTGCTGATTCGTTTCACCCTCCTGTGAAGCACCTGCTGCTGGATCCACTTCACCTTTAACACCAAAAACAGAATGGAATTATATCTGAGATACGTGAGAACATATGGTGACACAGCAACACAAAATAGAGAAGAAATTTGAATATGAATAATTAAACATGGTTAGTTATGGCTGGCAATTTTGTGGCTTGGTGTGTGTCTGTGTGTGTGTGTGTGTGTGTGTGTCTCTATGTTAGCAATCATATGTCTGTTGGGGTGTAGTCTGACCATAAACTATTCATTGGCATCTCAGTAACAGCTGGCACATGATCTGTGTACCTTGCTCTCTGTAGCAATGAGGCTATGTTTCCCTCTGCTTGCTACTGTGGAACGT
Organism: Clarias platycephalus; assembly: GCA_030068275.1. Lineage (NCBI taxonomy): Eukaryota > Metazoa > Chordata > Actinopteri > Siluriformes > Clariidae > Clarias > Clarias platycephalus. The sequence continues at coordinate 4,794,318 of JAQQZT010000017.1, forward strand.
TTGATGGTTCTTGGATGCAGGAAGTGGTAGTGGTCCTTCAGACCCCCGATCTGCAGTAGGACAAGGAAAAAGGAATCAGGCTGTGCATCCCAGACCAGCTCGGGCATGTCTGCAGCTCCATCATGACTGGCACAGGTATAAATTATGCACTCATCCTTGATGTATTCCATTGAGTCAATCAGCAGCTCGCGTTACACTACTGATAAACTTACCAACAAGGTGCAACCTGACCTAGTGGGAAGTAGTCAGAGCTTAAGCTATTGGTTGATGCTCAATCTCTGATACGATGGGGTCATAGCGCTATTATGGTGACTTGAGCGAAAGAATAATGTAACCTCGATTAAAACACAGCTGGCACACCATGTAACAGATACACACAACGGGACTTCTTTATTAAAAAGATTAGAAAGAAATTTATCCATAAATCATCTGCAAAAGCATTTACCCAAGAAATGTGGTGTTCATGAAAATCAAATACGTTCAAGAAAATCATATCCTACAAGATTTTTTGAGGTTTGTCATGTGCAAACGTTTCTGGATACCTGACCATCACACCCATACAGTACAGTATGTTGAACATCCCATTCAAGATATATTCCACTTTTGCTCTTACAATAAACTCCACATTTCTGCAAAAGCTTTCCACCAAAGAATTTGTGTTCATTTAGCGACAAGTGTGAGGTCGGGCACTGATGGTGTGTGAGCAGGCCTGGTGTACAGTTCGCATTCCAGGTTCTCCCAAAGGTGTTCAGTAGGGTTGAGGACTCAATGGAGGACACTCAAGATCTTCCATACCAAACTTGCCAACCTCCATGGAGATCGCTTTGTGCACTGAATCTTTGTCATAATGTGAAGGAAATTGAACAAAGACGGTCTATACAAATGTGAGACTATGTCATATCATAGTTTTGCCCTGTGGCCTATATTGTGCAGTAGCTGAACTTTTTTGCATCTTCAATTTTTGCCCAAAATTTGGATAAACACCATATCTTCCCTATCCTAAGTTACTCTTAAGCAATGTTTTAAAGCACAATGTTTTAAAGCACTTTAATGGACACTGTCCAAGATGGTTACTTAAGTTGTCCATGTCATTTTTCGCTGTAAACCCGCACTAGTGGCGAAGTTATTTGTAGAGGTAGCAGAGAAATCCTGGCGCCAAATTAGGCCACGGGTTTCCTCTTTCTTACTATGTCACAGAATCCTCATTTAAATATTAAACATAGGATTTTGACGTTACAAACTCACATCGGACATACAGTATCTCAGCAACCGGACATGATACAGAAATAAACTCTGTATCAAAATGGAACTTGTTGAACAAGGATTCTGAAAATATGATTAGCTCAAATCATCCAAAATGTGACTTAATATCTGGTTTGATGGTCACTTTTGATGGGAATATCACGCGTGGGTCCGATGGTTAGATGTCCACAAACATTTCGTGCATATACAAATTATTATCATAGTTATTATAGTATGTGTGAAATTTGTATGAAAAAGATTTTACAGTAAAGAAGACAAAAAGTAATGGCACGCTGGCACACTATAATGGAAGGAAGAATTGTTGGATGAGTTAACAAGTAACTAAGGTAAGGTGACACCTTTTTTCAATTTAGTCATAATTTTGTCACTTTTACTTAAATAAACTTTGCCCTTTAAAAAGGTTTTATGTGCATGACTAAATGGAAATTATTATGCCATGACATTCAGTGTTGCTGATACTTTTGTAAATCTGGTGGGGATTTCTTTTTGTTTTTTGGTTTGGCCTATGAAAACAGTCACACCCAACATTACACAATGACTAAATAAGGCATAGTGCTTGAGACAGACACCAACATTTCCAGGATGCAAAATAAATATATAAAATGGTCCCAAACTAGAACCCAAATTGCGGTGCTTAGCTTTCTAAAGCAGGTGGGTTAAGGTTTCATCCTGCATGGTTGCACACATACATTATAGAAGAGTTAATGACCTACTAAGGCGGTTTTAAGTGAAAAGATGGTCGAATTGTAACATCATGACAATTCTGATGAATAAAAGTTTGGTTTTTGAACCATCAAGTAGATCAACTATACTGTAGTACTGTAGATCAACCATCAAGTGGATCATATAGTAAACCATTTATTGTAATTATTTTCTAAGACATGACCCATCTACCTTTGTAGGCCTGGGACATTCTAACTGGTTAAAATTTAAAACATGTAAAGTGCAGATCAATCAGTGTATAGCCAAAATTAAACTTGGTTGGTTTGGATCTATAAAAATGCAACAAGTTTCTATCAGTAATCTAAACACCATCATCACCAGAATTTTCTTTTTCTTCCCTGATAGAGTCTACAAAGCATTTTGGTAAGTCACTCTAGATAAGGGCGTCTGCCAAATGTAAATGTCCATGCAAAACCAAAAAAAGCTGGTGGTCACCGTTTAAAGTCATAGCCAAAATGAATGATAGACAAAATCGTGCTTTCTTTCTTTTCTTTCTTTCTTTTTTTAAAAAAAAACATACGTACATACCTGTCCCATATTCAGAAATCCATACTTTTCGGCAATCCGGTCTGCATGTTCTTCACCTCCACTAATTCTCACCGCCCAGTGGTTAGTAAACAATTGTGCCTCACATACCAGAAATATGAGTACAAAAGCAATCATCAGCTGAAAAAGTGCTGCAGGTGGTCTCATACCTAATGGCATCTTCCAGTCATTTCCCATCAAACCTCACCACTTTCATATGTAGCTAGAACGTTGACAACATTACTGTATAAACTAAGGCGATCAGCAAACTCGCAGTCGCTTCCTACGGACACAGTTTAAAGTGTCCTCAGTGTGGAGTGTGTGTGTGTGTGTGTGGATGTCAGCGTGGACCTGTGCTCAGTGTGTGTCTCAGATTACACCACCGGTACTTTGTATATGGGACACTTATTTGAGCTGGACAGAACACAGTGTAGTCAAAACATGTCCATTTGGGACAATTTTAGTGAAGTAGCTTTATTAAGCTAGAATGTAATCACATTTAAAAAAAAATTATTATTCAGATATAAAGCAATTAATATACATTAAAATATCTTGAAATTACAAGCTCAGGCTCCTGTTTGGTCTCCGCAGAGCACCAGGAGAAGTTTCCCATAATCCCCCTTGGTTTCTGCCTGTAAAGAGAGAATTTGTTAGTTGACAACAAGTTAAAAACAATGTTGGTAAAAAAAAAAAAACCCTGGTCAGACAAATTCCCTGTATGACTCACGAGAAGGTCTTGCTGAAGTGTGGTCCCGTACATCCTTTTGTACTCCTGCAAAATTTTCTGCATGTCCACTTCAGACCGACTCACTATGACCCGAATCAGCGTGCCATGGTCGGCCCCCGAGCCCTGAGGATGGAGCACGTTTATCAGAAATACAATGAGTACAGTCAAATCTAAATTTATTGGCACCCCTAATTAAAAACAGACTTAACTAATTGTAGAAAACTTTGATTTTCATCACCAAGAAGCATTTTCAACTAATAGTACTTTCTCTAAAAGAGCAGATTTAGAAAGTAGTCAATCAATATAAAAAATGTAAAAAAAACTCTATATTGTGAAATTAGTGTATCGGGTTAATTCCATTCTCAGGAGTTGATGCGAGCAAATGCACACACCATTGATCAAGTGTGCTGATGCACCCAAAGGGCAACCTCCAGTTCTGAAAATGAGTCCAAAGCTCAAGTGCTAAAACATGCAGTTCCTTGAATGTCCACTAGGTTCCAAAAAATGAGTCATTCCCCACAGACCCCATGTTACAACAGAAATAAACATGTTTACACTCAAGTACAAAGAACAGTTTTGGTCTCCATAGCTAGATTTGTACAGTCTTTACAGAGAGTAAATTTTTATGTAACTTATCAGTTAAAATCATTGTAAGGCATAAAATAATGCATAATTAAGGGTGTGGATGTCTGCTACGATCACTTTAGCTAACAAGCTAACTGGAATTGTTGTAGTTTAACTTACCACAAAAACATGCAAGAAATGTAGGATGATGTGTAGAGTGTGAATGACGGAGGTAAATCAAATCAGAGCAATGTTAGCTTATAAATAGCATACAATGTAAGCTTAAGCTAAGCTAGACAGGCTGTGGTAACTGAGGTAAGCAGGTGTGTTTGTTCCACGCATTTGCCCATTTATGGATTATGGGTTTGTCAAGTTCTTATACACTCTATGGTTGTACTCAGAACTTACTGAACTTGACTCATATTTGTGCTTGACAGCAGCACATACGAGATGCTGAAACAGTTCTGAGAAAAGTTTTAGGATCCTAGAACCCGTTCAGTCTAATAGGCTCTCATTATAGAACTGTTCTCAGAACTGTTTGTGCATCTCTGCATCACATTGAGAATGTTTGAGGAATTTGAATTAATCTGTGTTAAATCATTTTAACATGCTAAGGATTTTGTATTAATCACAAATGTGAACGCATTAATGCTGAGACAAAATCATTGGCTACCAAAGGAATATTGGAGATATTATATGCAAGCTAATGATCTTGCCTGATATTATTCTGCATTGCAAACAGAGGAAAGGGGTGCCAATATTTTTTACTCTGATGAATAGCAAACAAACAACAAGCAATTAAATGAATAAATTAAGTTCTGTAAATACATTTTTAAAATGCACTGCAAAGAAGGGAAAAAAAGCTGAAATTGTGTTAAAACAAACCAAATCAAAAACACACTTCTGATCACACATATCATTTCACTCATTTTCTGAGAGTGTGTGTGTCAGAGAGAGAGAGAGAGAGAGAGAGAGAGAGAGAGAGAGAGAATTGTCTACTCATTGTTTTGGAGGGTGCCAATAGATATGAACAAATTAATTGTACAGTAGAAATAATTGCCCCCATCTGTTCAAACTTAACATTAAATAATAATAATAATAATAATAATAATAATAATAATAATTCAATTCAAATTAATTTTAATACAATTTTCTTTGTACTTTGTTCTTTTTGCACTTTTAACAAACTTGCAAAGCAGCTTTACATAATCAAATAATAATAATAATAACATATTATTATTATAGCACCCCCTTCTATTCAAACTTAACATTTCATTCATTGTGTGTGTGTGTGTGTGTGTGATTGTGTGCATATGAATTTTCTGCTCATTTTAATTATTATTTTTATTATTATTATTATTATTATTATTATTGTTATTATAAAACAGAGTATTAAAAGATTGCGATTACATCAGTGATCATTATGTCGAATGTAACACTTTTACTTTACAGTTACAGATTGTGTTTCAATACATTTTGTTGTGGAGATTAAATGTGGCAGATGAACACACCTTAAGCTTCAAGTCTTACCTTCATGGCCAGATGCAGCCTTTCTGCAAAGTAGGCGGATTTGCTCCAGGCTGCTTTCACTGAATAAACACGAATCACATTCTACAGTCACACTCACAGCCTCAAAACAATACAGATTTGTACAAGTAAGTGTGTAGGTGTGTTTGTGTAACCATGTTTTACTGGAAACCTAACAGCTTAACATGCTAAACTGGAAGAGTATTTACTTTTACTGTACATATACTGTAGTTCATAGCGACTTGAAGAAGTGCTTCGTATTCTAGGTCAAAAACACATCTTTATGCTTCTATCACCAGGAACTAATAGTACCATCAGCATAAAAAAAACATTGTTGTTAGGGAAGATACTACAGTATGAAAAGACAATGATGATGTGAACAAAATAAAAACTTTACATAGTCATAGTACGTACAGTACGTAGACATTTACACTTACCCAGGGTCATTAGGCAATCCTCAGTGTCTCCATGTAGTTCATGAATCACTGCATTAGCAAACCCCTCTGTGCTTAACTTTTCATACTGCTTGAAAACTAACAACACACACACACACACACACACACACACACACACACACACACACACACACACACACACATTATTGTAAACTAGAGAG
>JAQQZT010000017.1:4804849-4815815 GCA_030068275.1 Clarias platycephalus
CCAAACCCCCCCAGCCAGTGCCGGTCCCCAGCCCGGATAAATGGGAGGGTTGCATCAAGCAGGGCATCCGGCGGAAAACCTGCCGTGAGCAGCCGAAAGACCAACAACAGCATGGTAGAGTACCATGTACCGTAGTGTGGTACATGTACTATATCAACAAATTACTGTGGTACTATACTGGTCTACCGTAGTACCTACAGTATAACATGGTACAGTATTTTATGTGTTTAATAATAGACAGTGAAAGGAGAATATTTCAGCTAAATGCTACATCTATCCATCTAGGAACCTCTGTAGTCCAACTACGGACCATGGAGGTCAATGGACATCATTGTATTATTTTAATGACCAAGGTAGGATCTCCGGTCATCATTTACACGCACATTCACACAGTACGGGCAAGTTAGCCTGATCTGCATGTCTTTGGACTGTTTGAGGAAACCAGAGTACCTGGACGAAACTCACCAGGCACGTGGAGAACATTCCAGGCACACAGACCCTGATTTGGGAATGGAACACGGGCCATGGAGGTGCAAGGCGACAGTGTTCCGGCTAAATGTTATTTACCATTGAATTTACTGTAAACAATCACATACAATGATTGTTTGCAATCATTCAGCATTTCAGCGACTTTACCGTGAGTGTCAATGGCTTTCTGTAAAGCAGCAGCATCTCTGCTGGCGCTGAAGCTCGGATCAGGCTGGACGGTGCCGTAGTAAGGCGCGCCGCTTCCTTTCGAAGAATCTTTGCCCTGTCATTCACAAACAAAAGTTATAAAATGCTGAAAACATCTCCTTCTTTGGTTATGTCTTTAAAACCAAGCACAAATAAAAAAAATCACAATCATAAAAAAAGAAAATAGTAAGCGTTGAACAAACCGAGTCGTCTTTTGGCTTGTGGTCAGTTATTACGTTAAAGATTTTCTTGAAAAAGGCCATCTTCCAGACTTTAAAAGACACAAGTAGTCTAATTATTAATCACACACTTAATAAACTCATACATGTAATTTTAATGTGAAACCCAGCTCAGTAGAATGCAGCGGGAAGTAATCGACCCCCCCAAAAAAGATAAAGATTTGTTACTAAGCTATGTTTAAAGAACGTCATAAGCATTTTTAAAATATATATTTTCATGTGTTGCAAATGACAGTCACAGCTCTTACAGCATCTCATACAAATAAAACTGAGTCTCACCTGTGTTGTGCAGGTTGCAGGTATCAGACTTAAATCAGTGAAGGTAGGGGAACAGAACTCACACCAGCGCCGTGCACTCGTACAAACTGGGTGGAGATTGTGGAGATCAGGTCCTACTGGTTAAACCTGACTGCGTGCAAGTCACAGTTACTGATTCAACAAGAATCTGAGTATACTGGTTCTCTGACCTCAGTCGATGGCTACAGAGGTGAACAAATCAAACTACAATGTGGGGAGCTAAAAGCTTTCTGGGTTAGCTAAATATAAATGGGGTCCACTTAAAGATAAGAGAGAAAACCTCTTTTGTTGGGTTCTACAAAATATTTCCTAATCAAAATCACAAGCCATTATTTATTTATTTATTTATTCGTCCATTCATTCAAGCAGTTTTCATATCACTTATCCTGTAATGGGTTACAGGGGGCTTGGAATCCACCCATGGATGGGGTGCAAACACGCACACACAATCTTACACTACCGGCAATTTGGAAATTCCGGTCAACCTACACCTCATGTCTTTGGACGGTGGAGGGAAACCAGATTCCTGGGAGGAAACCCAACAAACACAGGGAGGAGCAAGCAAACTACATGCACACAGACCAGCGGTGAGATTCAAACCCCTACCCCTGGTGACGGTGCTAGCCACTGTATAATATGCAACCAAGTGTTATTACAGTTACTTTTAAACAATAACTTTCTGGTTAAAATCCAGGGGTTTTATTGGCAAAACTAAAGATGTTGGACTACTGATCAGAAGGTCACGAGTTCAAATCCCGACACTGTCAAGCTGCCACTATTGGACCGTTAAGCAAGGTTCTTAATCCTCAAGTTAAAAGTTAGACTTCAATAGACGTAGGTTGCTCTTGATAACCGCCAAATGCCATGAGTGTAGTAATGTTAACACACACACACACACATTTTAGGATTTGCATTTCAGAGATTGTTTTTATTGAAGCGTTTGAAAAGCGTTGACAATTAACACATACCGATATTTCATTACAATTATTATAAAAGGCAAAATAAAACAAATACCTTTGTTTTCTATAAATAAATAAGTTACACGCCAGACAAGCTGATTACTTACAAACGAATGCCACTTAAAGCAAAATTTTGCAACCCTTTTGGGGTTTTGGAACTTTGGGACCCCTAGTGGAGAATGACTTAATTGCAGGCTGTTGATTTATAAGCTACGTAAGATTCCAGCTTATATTCGATAACACCAAAAAAAAAGCCTTTAACTTCAACATTAACAAAAAAAAAAAAACAAGCAATAACTATTTAAAACTCATAACAACAACAACAACAACAACAACACACACAACATAAATCAATAAAATCAGCCCAATTCCACTGATTAAAGTTTAAGTCGCTCCGACGATGCATCAAAGTACAAAAATCATGATTATATTTATATATTCGTAACTATGCTGCAATATTAAAAAAGGAGTATACTGTAGTTTAGTAAAATTTACTTAACAGTACTTTTATCAGGGTTGTAAATAGACTCACATTATTACACTTACTGTATTTTACAAATGTCTAGTAAATAAATAAGTCAAATAAATAACTGGTGCATTCTACTACTCGTGATTTCACATGCAGTTCTCATAATACTTAATTAGGATAGCTTGCATTCACTCTTAATAGGTTATTAGTGTGTTCACATAAAATCTCATGTATGTACCTGGGAAAAACACTGCTAAAAAGTTAAACAAGCGAATTTCCTTGTAACTCGTGAGCCTGATATGTCGTTTATATCAGCCGTTTCTTTTGTGCCAAAAGCCGTGCGAGATCATATATGACATCCGTCCATACTGAATGTATGTAATATATTGACATATACTGTGTGAATATAAAAAATATGTGCCATATATGGTCCTTGGTCCTTTTTATATATGAGATACATATGTAGTATGTGTATATACAAACAATTATTGTTAATACATATATACATGGGGTGTTCAAGTCAAACTGGGACTAGTGATGTCATTTCAGGTGAATGAAGGGGTAAAATCAATAGACATTTATAGGCAATTCAATATACAGACAAGTGCCGTGATGAGACTCTTAGCCGTGGTAAAAGATTTAAATGGTGCAAACATTTTAAAGAAAGCTGTACTTCCATAAACATTCAGAGGGTGAAACGTCTGATTGTTAGAAATCAACAACAGAAGAGACGCATCTGTCTGTGGGAACTGTGGACACGATCATTCGCCAATACCACGTACACGTTACAGGAACTCGGCTGGGAGTTATTGCCACATCCCCCATACAGTCCTGATCTCACTTCAAACCATTTCCACATGTTTGGGCCGCTGAAGGAGTTCCTGGGAGGCCAGAGTTTCATACATGAAGTAGGCGATCTAATCGTGGCTCTGCCGTACTGAGAAAACTTCCCACCTTGATGTTATCCAAGCACTAGTGAAAGTGAAAGCACTAGTGTGTGTCATGTGGTAATTGACAAAATATACCTGGTTAAAAAAATTTTCGTGATACAGTATGTAATCAATATATGTTTCTTCCCTTTAGTTACATGTATACGTATGAATAACATATAATTTTATTATTTAGGTGACATCACCATATATTCAAATTGGTATCCAAATAGAGCAGATGTGAAAACTTTTCTCTGATATATGGACATACTGTTTATTACATCACATTTCTGTATGGCCGTAACCTGACCGCTCTGACTCCGCTGTCTCAACAATGCTAGTTATTTAATAATACGATAAGACATATTATTACGTCTGAATTTTAATTCTATTGCGCTGAATAATCTACTTGTGTTCGATATTTTTTAAAAACAAAAACCTATTTCAAAATACTACACAATCACTCATAAACTGTACACTTCATGTAGCTGTTAATGAGACGTTAAAATAATGAAAGAAAGTTATAGTAAATAGTTCACTTCAGCATTTAAGAAGTAGTCTGATAGTGTCTAGTGCTATTGTCCCTTGCGATGTCCTGCCCCTGGAGCTGGCCCGGGGTGCCCAGGCAGAGGCCCAGCTGTCCTGGGTCCTGGTGCTCGGTTCACAGGACCTCGAGCGTGAGGATTTGCTGATGCCAGCGAGATGTCTTTCTGCAGGTTCACACCATTCGCAGCTGATCCTGGCTTCACTTTCGATGGTTTTCCTCCACCTTGTTTGCCTATAGTATGGAACAAAATATGTCAATGAACTTAAGACATTTTATGTCTCGAAGACATGGTTTTACTTTATCTTTGTAAATAGAGATCATCAAACTCTTCTGACCCGCTTGTTCTTCTGAATTCTGCATATTCGCGCTTTTGGGTAGTAAATCCTCTAAATCCTTCATGACTTGATTGGTGCTGTCTTTGTTATTCCTCCTGTTCTTTTCCTCATCTCTTGCCTAAGAACAATGTTAATGATAACATTATAATAGCAGGGTTTTTCAATGCTTTATGTGTATCAGGTGACACTAAGGGAAAAAAAAGTGTTGAATCAGATCACAGAGAGAAAAAAACTAATTATATAAATCCAATCCTGTTAATAAATATACAGTAGCCTTAAAAAGCCTGAGAGTGAAATAAGGGTAAAGTGGGTCATGTGATAACTGTGTCCTGATGTCTCCATTATCTAGCAGAGCGAGTGTGTAGGGGCCGCTCTCAGCTACTGTATATACAGTACTTTTCACTTTAAAAAAGGGAATTTGGTTGAAATTATTTTAAAACTGCTAATGAAGGAAATTTATTTATTTTTAAATTAGGAACAATTTTGATATATTTAAACTTAATTAGTGAATTTTTATTTAAATTAAAATTTTTTGCAAGAAATAAAAATTATTATTTTTTGTTAAAAAACATTGTCATGCTGTAATAAAAAGTGAGAATTTTGTTAATACACACACTTACATATAAGATTTAATTAAATCTCCCTAATTTAATTTCTTTTAATATGAAGGAATAAAGGGGTGACACATGGACAAATTGTATCGGAAAGCAATGAGATTATGTAAAGAAATGATGTATTTGTCTTTTCTAAATAAATTCCACAGTGTGTGTGTGTGTGTGTGTGTGTGTGTGTGTGTGTGTGTATATAATATATATACTGTATGGATACAGATATTGGTTGATGCTGGTGCTCGGTTCCTCATCATCGGTATTTGAAAAAAAAAATGTCATGCCATCTCTTAAAATTAGAAGGAATAAAAAAAGAAACATGATGTACAAAAGTAAAAGTAACAAGCACTAAATAAAAGATGAAATTAAATTTAAAAAAATTACAAATACAAGCAAAAATTTTAATTCACTGTGAAAATATGTTGTAAAACTTGTTAATCCAATAAAATATAATCCAAAAATGTTAAATATAACAAATATTTGTTAACTAAAAATGATATAGATTTACCGCATGCAGAAAATAGAAAGTGTAAGCAGGTAGATTCTCATACTGGATTTAAAGAGTCTTATAGAGCGTTTCCTAATAATCCCAAAGTTAAGGGATGATCAGAACATCATCAATGGCTGAGATCTGATTAATCAGAACTTGATCATCAGTAATGAAGGTCCTGACTGAACTGCTCATGGTGAATAATACTGTTCCAGAACATCAGTAAGGTTTACTAAACCATTCGAAACTTCATATTTGCTTAATGTATCTACTGTACTGTATATACTTTACCCATATTGGATGATAAAAATGAACTTTATTTCTCCAAACTTACCATTTGCATTTTCTTCTTAAGTTCATTGTTGGCGTTCTGATAGGCCTCAGACACCGAGTTGAGATAATAAATTGCCAGACTAAAAAAAAAAAATAAAAAAAAAAAACGACATTCTTTTGTTACTGAGAGCCAAATTATTATAAGTTGGTTGCTGTAGAGAGTTATGCATTAATGCAACAGAGCATGAAGATAATGCTGGAGTCACTCACACCATGAGCAACACAGCTGGGATGATGAGGCCGGGGTTGGCCGCGTAACCGAACAGCTTCCCCATAAACGAAGGCAGATCCAGGTCTATCGTCTCAATGATCACATCAAACATCCGGTCTTTGCCACTGTGGGAAGAGAAGAGATGAGCGTGCGCTCAGAAATCCAGTATTTAAAGCTACAGTTTAACTGAAAATGTAAAGAGGTGGACAATGTAGTACATAACGAGAAATTATATTTAGATAAAAATGAGTGAAGAAAAATGTTGATAATATTGAAAATAATGATTTAGTTGATGAGTGTGGGTAACTTTTAGAAAAAAATAAAAACAAAGTTGAGCAGTACGATCAATGTTTCAACACAAGTAGGGTTGAATTTGTAATGTCAATGTATTATAGACCAATGATATAGTGTACTGTGTGTGTTTACGACCTAAAGGGCCCACAGTCAAAGGACGGCGGCAGGGACATGATGGTGTAGACGACAGGCAGCAGGCTGAGGAAGAGGATGAGAAGAAGGAGACCCATGTAGAAGTTGTTGGATTTCGAAGCCTTGAAGACTCGCTCATGAGGCACATTGGAAGCCATGACGGCCCAGCACTGGTAGTACATCGAGGTCAGAAGACGGAGGACGTTGATGCCGACTAGACCCGGAGCATAGAATGCTCCCATCCTAACACACACACACATAAAGACACACACACACTAGAATATGGAAGTGATTGAAATAAGCAGTGAAGTGAAGTCTCTAATCCATGTTGTGGTTCAGTATTCATGCAACTTCGTGCAAGATAGCAATGCTAATCACTAAGACACCATGCCCTAGAACTGAAATACTGTGTCCTAAATTCAAATGATCTTTTTTTAAGAATGCAAGAAATTTATCAAGTTCACCAGAACAATGGCACCAACATGTGCACAAAAACATTACCGTATTGTGTCTCATGCATTTGCGTCCTACCAAATCATCCCTTGATTGAAGACCAATCCGAGGACATTGCCGCTGATGTCAAACTCGGCATATGAGGGCTGGAGATAAAAATTTAAGGCAGAAGTTAGTTACCAAAATGGTGCAATATTAAAGCTTTAAACCTATAACACCTACCCAGCCTGCCTCCAGGTCCCAGCACCAGCAGTAGTTAAGAAAGCGCACAATCAGAGCTCTCACAAAGTCCCCAATGAGGATGGTCAGATACGTCACTTGGATATCTGAGATGGTCAGTTTTACAAATTCCTACAGAGAACAGTATGTTAACTATACTGCACGTTGATAAACATAGAAAAATACTGTAAGTGCAACCGTATGTCTGGGAAAAACCTTCACGTGGTCAAATGTGGACATTTCCTTTCATACCAGGGGCATTCAAGTCAAGCCGGGACATTTGATTGTGCAGAATAACAGAACACAGTTATGAAGAGTTCTTTATTTCCACCCTATATAATCCACTGCTACACTAATGCACTTATGCCAGTGTTTCATAGTGCTTGGATACCATTAAGGTAGAAAGTTTTCTACGAATATTGGAACCATGATTGAACTGCTTGTCCAACAACTTTATTAAGTCATAATGATCATACGTAGCTACTCAGGAACATACAAACTACAGACTTATTGGAGATGTCTTCAAGATCCATTAAAGACCTAAAAATGTCCTCAGATGTCTTCAGGAAAATAAGAGGTCTTTAGGGTACCTTCAAAGAGTAAATACTACTCTCTTATTTTCAAGAAAACAACCCAAAAACATTTTAAGGAGTCTTGGTTTTAAAGATCTTCTTGAGTTAACATAACTTAAGGCAGACTGTCTGCGTTTAGCTCTCAGCTTGTTACAAAGCAGACTACATATACACTACACATTCCGGCCCGAGGCAGGAATTGAACCTGGACCATGGAGGTGCAAGGTTACAGTACTAACCACTACACCACCATGCTGCCATGGACTAAAGCTAAATGCATCTTCCCACGATCGCATGTCAGACAATTCATATCTAATAAAACATTTCCACATTAACACAGTGGGCGGTGAGAGATAACAGGGAGCCTCATTACTATCCCCACTGTTGTCTCCCAGCACGGGCCACGGATCACATCGGCAGGGTCGAGAGGGGGCGGCGTGCCCGTCATGTTCGGGTTACTTGCACTGTAGTTGGCATGATATTCCTTCATGAACCATATGCTGGCGTTCTTTATGGATTGTTCCTCCACCAGCTTAAAAAAACAAGCATACCCAATACATTAGATTCGTGTGCTGATATGTGACGCTGATCGTACACATCAGTGATTCCATATCAACAATGTCATTGTTATGATTATACCTTATCATTGACCTCATCGAACAGAGCCAGCAGGAAGGTGTACAGGTTACCCAGGAAAAGGGCAAAGATGCGTCCAAGTTGCCACTTGAGGGCGATACGGGGGTGGTAGTCCTCCAGCTCGGCGATAGTTTCAAACAGCATTGGGCCCACCAGTCCGAGTAGCGACATTATGATCTCCATCTGCATAAGGCCAACCAACATTTTACTCCTGTTGTATTTTTTGAGACGGTACAGTATATATAAAGCTTTCCTTATCTCAGTTAAAAAAAAAATTGTTAACAGCATAAACCCACTTTTGGAAGGCAATATTGTTAGATATACGTACAAAATTACGAGGGGTGTTCAAGTCAAACTGGGACTTTTGATTGTGCAGAATAACAAAACACAATTATGAGTAAGCAATAGTAAGAAGGCTCTGTATTTCTCTAAATAATCCCCTGCTACACTAATGCACTTATCCCAGTGTTTCACTAATGCTTGGACACAATCAAGGTAGAAAGTATTACGTCTGCTTTATGTCTGAAACGCTGGCCTCCCATGAACTCCTTTAATAACCCAAACATTTGGAAATGGCTTGGAGTGAGGTCAGGACAATATTTCCCAAGTTGGCAACAAGTTATCCATAGACGTTTAAGGATTAGATGTTCCATTCGCTGAATGTTTACAGGAACAGCGGCAGTTGGCTCCGAGACACCTTAGTAGGGATCGTTATACATGGACATGCAGCCTTCTTTGCACCATTCAAATGTTTTACCGCAGCTTAGCCTCATCACCGTCCTGTCTTCTGTAAATGTCAATCAGTTTTAAGCCTTCATTCGTGAGAAATTTCATCACCAGTCCCATTATGACTTGAACACCACTTTCCAGTGTTACCAAGCCTTTGAATCCTCTTATCCAAATAGAAAGCATTTGTTCTGTCACTAATAATGAAGCTTTATGAAAATACACTCAAAGTTTTTTACAACTGGGGAACGCCAATTACCCTAATATGCTCCCATATGTCTTTGGACTGTGGGAGGAAACCGGAGTACACGGAGGAAACCTACCAAGCACGGGGAGAACATGCAAACTCATTGCACACAGACCTTGAGGCAGAAATTGAACACGGACCCTGGAGGTGCAAGGAGACAGTGCTAACCACTACCCCACCGTGCCGGGGTTAAAAAATGCGATTTAATAAAATATCTCTAAACATATGGATAGATGGAGTAACAAAGGTGTGGAATGTAAAATGTGAAGTCAGTTGTACTGTATTACCTCAT
This sequence comes from Clarias platycephalus, assembly GCA_030068275.1. Taxonomy (NCBI): domain Eukaryota; kingdom Metazoa; phylum Chordata; class Actinopteri; order Siluriformes; family Clariidae; genus Clarias; species Clarias platycephalus. The sequence continues at coordinate 4,814,513 of JAQQZT010000017.1, forward strand.
TTTTCTCATACCAGCTCAGGTCATCCCTCCCAGCAAACTCTTGTGAGCGTTTGACCACAAAGTAGATGAGGTATCCACTGCCTCCCAGGATGCAGGTAATGAGGAAGTTAGCCAGTACACGCAGGAATCGCCTGAGGTGGATGTTCTCATCCTTTTGGTTCTCTTGTTCATCCACGATGGACTCCTACAGCACACAGGATACAACCATTCAATACAAGCACTCACACACTCAACACTTGACGCAATGTACGAAGTTCGGGCACAAATTCTAAATTAATATTCTTTTTATTGATTTACTTATTTTCAATAATCTAGAACAATAAAGGAGATTTCAAACGCATGTTGCATTATGCAGTTAAGCAACATCAAGAACAACAGTCATTATTTATATTGTAGGTATAGCTATTATATTTTTATAGTTATTTTAAGACTGTTATTTTAAGACTTTAAGCTGTTGTGGAACAGTTCTTGCAAGAACAGAATTATCAAGTGCATTTGCAAAACCCATTAAGCAACTGCCTCTCATGAAGACCTTCCCAGGAAGGCAAGACCAAAACTTACCTCTACTGCAGAGAAGAAGTTCATTTAGAGTTACCAGCTCAGAATTCACCAATTAACAAACTGTACCTCAGATTAGAGCCGTTATGAAGGCTTTACAGAGCATAATTAGCACAGACACATCTCACTGTTCAAAGGAGATTATTGTATATTTTGGATGCCTAAAGAAATTAAAATCAGGAAAGACCATGGAATTAGACGGTGTATCCAAAGACTGTCAATGGTATTAGTGGTAGAGTATTAATGCCACCATGAAACAAAAACAAACAAAGAAATAATAATAATTATTTGTATTACATCTTTTTCTCAGAATTCTGATTTAGTCTCAGAATTCTTACTTTTTTTTCTCTCAGAATTCTTATTTAGTCTCAGAATTCTTACTTTTCTCTCTCAGAATTCTTACTTTTTTTCTCTCAGAATTCTTATTTAGTCTCAGAATTCTTACTTTTCTCTCTCAGAATTCTTACTTTTTTCTCTCAGAATTTTGATTTAGTCTCAGAATTTTTACTTTTTTCTCTCAGAATTCTTACTTTTTTCTCTCAGAATTTTGATTTAGTCTCAGAATTCTTACTTTTTCCTCTCAGAATTCTTACTTTTTTTCTCTCAGAATTTTAACTTTTTTCTTTCAGAATTCTGATTTAGTCTCAGAATTCTTACTTTTTTCTCTCAGAATTTTGATTTAGTCTCAGAATTCTTACTTTTTTCTCTCAGAATTTTGATTTAGTCTCAGAATTCTTACTTTTTC
>JAQQZT010000017.1:4830694-4865204 GCA_030068275.1 Clarias platycephalus
TAAATGACTCACATCCCAGTACTAAATGACTCACAGTTCAGTACTAAATGACTCACAGTTCAGTACTAAATGACTCACAATTCAGTACTAAAGGAATTAACAGAAATTGCCATCTTGTATTTTTTCACCCCACAAGGGGGCGTCATGTGACTGTCAGAAACAGATCTTAAATTGGATGCAGTGTGTAGTCTAATTCTTCGCTTTTGTGCTAAAATCTCATATTCAAATATGTAACAAGTCCATACAAAGAACTGCATCACCACAAAATGCAGCTATGAATGGATAAAAAGTACAATGTATCATTCCTATTAATTCCTTTAAAAAAAGCAGCAAAATACAATGGTATCAAATTTTACCGTTATATATTTATCATAAAGCTTTACTGAAAAATGATCACCGATCATTATATCACAGAGATACTGTCTGTTATGAAAGATGAAGCAGGAAGTAATGTAATAACCCAGATAGCATGCACACACACGCTGTTTTAACATGTCCTTGTCGACTTGCCCCCACTGGCTCATGGGATAGCACCGTCACACCACCAAGGTTGGGGGTTCAAAGTTTTACCCATGATTAAATGGTGTTTCCAAATTGGCCATACTGTAGTGCACCATTGGGTGTGTGTTTGTGCCCTGAGAGAGGGTGACACCCATTATGTGTTGTACAATCACATGAAAAAGTTAATGCCCTCTCCTTTAATTCAGTTTTTCAGAAAATTCTGAGAAAAAAAGCCGAAGTTTAAGCAGTTTGCTGGTCTCGAGCTTGCAGGTGTGTGTTAACCCAACGCCATCAGGGAAAGATATAATCAATGGTCTTAGAGAAGCTATTACTGCTGCACATCAATAAGGAAAGAGTAAAAAACATATTTCCAAACAATTTGGAGTTCAACAGTGAAAAGGTTATTATACAAGTGGAAAGCTTTGCCAATCTTCACAGGATTGGACGCCCCAGCACATTCACCCCAAGGTCATACAGTAGAAATACAAAATTGACAAGTTTACATCTCAGACCCTACAGATCTTACTGATCATGTTAAATGTTAAAGTCCATGATGGCACAATTAGAAGAAAACGGAACGAGTATGGTTTGTTTGTAAGCGTTGCCAGAAAGTTTCTTCTGTCTAAAAAGAATGTGTAAGACAACGTCCTATGGACAGATGAGACCAAAGTGGAGTTTTTGGCCATAATGTCGATCCAGCATCATGTTTAGCAAAAACCAAACAGCAGAAACCACTCAGACCTGCAGTCAAGCAGAGCGCTGATGGGGTGATGAACTGAGTCTGGGCACCTTGCAGTCATTAAGCCGACCATGAGCTCCTCTGTATACCAGAGTAGTCTAGAGAGGCCATCTGTCCGACAGATAAAGCTTAGTCCATGGAACAATACAATGATCTCAACCTAATTGAAATGCTGTGGCGGGACGTTAACAGAGCTGTGCATAAGCAAAAGTCATAAAGACTGATAAAGTCCTAAAGGAAATGATTACTTTTTTAGGTTATCCTTGCTGAAGGTGGATCTACAAGCTATTGAATCATGCGATAATATTGTCAGCATGAGGCTCTTACACATAATAAGGGATATGGAACGGAAATGATGAAAACTTCGAAATTGCTTTAAGCATGTTTACGCTGACTAACTAGGACAATTGCATTTCCTAATTTTAAAATCTTCTCATCTTTGCTCATTCTGTCTTTTTTTTAAATTGCATTTCTGAACTCTGCTGTCCAACCTCACCACACCGCTTACAAAAAGAAAAAAAGAAAAAAAAAAAGAAATCGCACCTTGGTCTTATCTGCGTCACTGAATCTGCTTTCACATGACAAGAATGTGACGATTAAACAAATCATCTGAGGGTCACCAGGAGGGGGCGCTGTCTCATAACCCTGACAGCTTTACAGTATATCACACATTACACTCAAGGCTGACTAGACAGAGCAGATGTGACCATCATGTGACACCGAGACGTAAACCTGAGCTGTTTAACTACACAGCCACGTCTCAGGAACGCTCAGACGTTACTTTCTCACTCGGAGCCAAACTCCTGCTGAGCATGTTCAAGTCGTGGGTTGAAATCTTTCTGTAGTTGCCATGGAAACCACTTATATTTTATACGTTCCTCACACTGACTTCCGCATGCAATTTACTTCACAGCAAACCGCCGGCGTGTCTACAGGAAACCCTAATAAACTGCATGGCTGCTCCTCTCTCTCTCTCTCTCTCTCTTTCTCATCTCCCTACAAAGTTTCTCTCCACATCGCTTCCATCAGCACCGATTAATATGGATTTCCATCTCCATCTCCTCCTTTCCTACTTAACTATGACTCTAGTTAATCTTTTGTCTTTTTCTTACAGGTTGTTAAACATCAGCAGGACTCCAACCAACTTCATCAATCATCTCCAAAAGTAGAAAAAGAAAAAAAGAAAAAAGAAAAAAAGAACAGGTCGCACTAGCAGGGTCTGATTTCAGCCTGTCTGCAGCAATCCGACCGGTTTGTTTAAAGCAGATGCTGTTTGATAAGATTAACAAACTAAACTAAAGTGTTGTAGTGGCATTGATTTTCCTTGTGGCATTAATTAATGCATAACTTCACACGAACAAACTTACCCTGAGTAATATTAACCCTTAAATCTCTGATTTAAAAGCTTTGCCGGTGTGTGTTAACAGGGAGGCTTTAGACATCAAACTTTGGGGGTTTTCCAATATGTTAAGTAGAACAAAAGTTGTGATTACTTTTATAACGTGTAAATTTGACCACTACCGGAATGTGGGAATGACGTCACAAAAATCTAGACGAAATGACAACATGTGTATCTGTCACTTACTGTATGTGACCCATTTTTTTACTCTGGGGTTTGGGCATCGGGTGTGAATCAAACCCGGCCCTTCCGCATGGCAGACGAGAATCCCGACCACTGAGCCACCAATGCCCCCTTGGCTAAACAAGAAATAAGGAACTTGTACTTAAAATTAAGTTGCAATATTTACTCTACAAGAATAAAGCACAATGCAAAACTCACTCACTCACTCATCTTCTATACCGCTTTATCCTGTATTCAGGGTCGCGGGGGGCCTGGAGCCTATCCCAGGAGGCTTAGGGCACGAGGAGCACTCACACACTCATTTACACACTAAGGGCAAATTGGGAATCGAATGCGGACCCTGAAGGACATCCAAAACTATTCTTGCAAATTTTTGCCAATATGTCTTTAAAAAGGAATAAAACACTTGGGGGAGTGCTCTTATAGGAAAATAAACCACGATGCATTAGTGTAATACAAGTAGACATTAAGCAGATTCACTGTAACCACAGTTGATTAATTTTCTATTACAATGTTTTATTTATAAATAAACAGCACATTGTATGTTCCAGCCATTTATAGCATTTGCAAAGGGTGTTCAAGTCAAACCGGGACTTTTGATTGTATAGAATAACAGGACACAGTTAGGTGAGATGAATAAAAATTTTTTTTATAAAATTATGTCTCTATATAATCTCCTGCTACACTACTGCACTTATCCCAGTGTTTCACTTGTGCTTGGACACCAACAAGGTGAAACGTTTTCCCATTACACCGAAGCCATGATTGGACTGCCATCATTGTCTTCATTGCCTCTGAAACACTGGCCTCCCAGGAACTCCTTTATTATCCCAAACAGGTGGAAATGGCTCGTTGGCTCGAAATGGCTTGTGTCATAGAAGCTATAAACAGTTTTTTCCTCCCTCTTGAAGTCAACTGTATTATATACTGTACGTAATAACGCATTGTTATTATTGTTATTATTGTTATTATTATATGTATTACAGTATTAATGCTGAAGTTCCAGATCTGTTCGTGTTCATCAATGCAGTAAACTACAGTATGTCGTGCTATTTAAATAGAAGCTTAATTTAATGTGTTATTAGTGTATTCTGGTATCCGCATGGGGGGTTTGTGGGTGAAATTTGCATGTGCACATGAATACAGTTTCCACAAGAGTTAATCATATGAATCACGAAGGCGACCTCGCCCCCCCGGGGGTCTATTTGTAGTGATGAACTTTAAATATCCGAGACTCTTTGTGACGAAAGGAAGTCAAAATGAGGTGAAAAAATGTACGCTTACTGTTATGAATCAATTAAAGGCCCAAGCGATAAATTTCCTAGCCACCGATGATGCATTAATAAAAATGTCAAAGCACTAAAGAAAAGACATAAAAAGTTCAAAATGGCTCTTAAAACTTGTACAGTATATTTAATTTGAAGAGAACGTTGTTGTTTTTCCTGCACAGTTTCGCTTTTGATAATATTTGTTGTCCTATCCAGTCTTAACAAGGTAGTATGAGGAGTGTTCGAGTCAAACCGGGATTTGAGCTAAACTTTCTTGTGAATGAAGATGTTAAAACTGAGATTTACAGAAATCTGATAACAGATCAGTCTCTTAGGCTCACTAAAACACTTGAACGTTTTAAGAGAAGTGAATGACGATCCCTGAGCTGGGGCGGCTCGGAGCCCATCGAAGTCGTTTCTGTGAACATACAGCGAGTGGAACGCCTGATCCTTAAAAAATCCTTGAACATACTGTAACTTCTCGCTAATTTGCAGAACAGATGCATTTGTCTGTGTGAACTGTACACACCAACACCCCGTACAGTCATGACCTCGCTTCAAGCGGTTTCCACATGTTTGGGAGTTCCTGGGAGGCCGGTGTTTCAGACGTGATTCAGGCAGGCTGATCATGGGTCTGACATACTGAAAAACTTTCTACCTTGATGGTATACAAGCACTAGTGAAACACTGGGATACTGTAAGTGCATTAGTGTATCAAGAGAAATAAAAGGAGTTTTTACTCTTATAACTGTGTTCTGCTATTCTGTAAAATCAAAAGTTCCGGTTTGACTTAGAACAAAAAAAATTCGATAATAATGCTATTACCCAAAAACAAAGGCAAGTTATATTATATTATATTATATTATATTATATTATATTATATTATATTATATTATATTATATTATATTATATTATATTATTTTGCAATGGTCATGCAATAATAAAAAGTAAGACAATTCTTAAATAAATATTCTAAAAGTACATTGCTACATTATTTAATTATTGGGAAAAAAAAGTTTAAAAAAGATAGATTGGAACAATGAAAGCTTGACACAATAAAGGTTAGAGGAAGTTTGTAAGGCGAAGCGTGGGTATGTAAGTTATTAAAGGCTATTTATAACTCCTGCATAAAAAAGAGATGGTTAACACGGTCTTTTGAGTTTGTCACACTTGTTGTTCTCTAGCTGACCAATTTTCATTACCTTTTATTACAAACCTCGCTATAAAATATATTCTTTTTTCTTTGTGAACACACAGCCGTATACTGTATTAGGCAACCCTGGTTTGATAAAAACGCTCAGATTGAACTGGAAAGAGTAAACTGGTTGACATCCTGTCACCTGAGCAAAACTCGGTGACCTTGATGAACTGGTTCTTATCCTGCTCTTGTACGAATCAAGGTTTTTGAGGTGAAAACCCGCCCCCGAGTTTGCTGTAAGGACCATGTGATGTTTGACTTGGCTGTCCTTCCACACACGGACATGGGTCCAGTTACCTAAAGTATGGCAGGTGATATGATTTTGCAGTTCGATAAGTTCCTGCAGTCGCTGGGTGGGTGGGTCTGTCTCGCCAGATGGTGGTGAAGAATTCTGGTTAATGAAACAATGCAGGGAAGAAACGAAACAGGGCGAGAGTGTGTCATGGCTGTAGGTGCAGATTTTTATCTCGGCGCTCTGGCATTCTGAGTTACAGTAATGCTGCCATGCGTGTCTGCACAGGACCGTTTTTGGTTCATGGTGATGCGACTTGTGACCTATTTTGCCAACGTTGCCCTTTAGAGAAGTTGAACTCGTGGTATCTTCATTTTAATCAGTTGCAAACCAAAGGGCGTGGATGTAAAAGACTGTTCCGCTGTACTGGAAGCTCTCATGCAGGAAGACATTTTTACATTTTATTAAAAAAAAAAAAAGTCAGTCATCAGTCTGATGATGATGATGATGATGATGATGATGATGATGAAAATGAAACTGTATAACTGGTGCCTTTTAGCTGCTGTTTGTTATCTGTGATCTCTTACAGTACATTCAAGTGTGGCTTCTTATATACACATTTCAGACATTTTCCTTTTTCTAATAGCTTTTAGATTCAGCTGAGCATTATATCTCTGCTTATTTAGTTAATTGAACAATGTCGGTCAAATTTACGGACGAGGCCTTTTATCGTTTCACAAAAGCAAGCGGTTAAAGCACTTGATGCCTACAAAGGCTAGAAATCACTGAGTGATGTTTAAATGACTTTGACATCATGGAGGCATACAAGGTCTTTTGTTGCCTTTTGTTCTCGCAGTAATTCGATTTTCTTCCACCGAGCCTTCTATGCAAATGAGGCTGGCAGGCGTGCGGCGTCGTGTAACTGTGCCTCATTCTGCCTCGTGACTTCGATAGTAAATCACTTTGATGATCAGATGAAAGCACCTGCTGACTGATATATGATATACGGATTATGACGCGCTATTCCAACAACGCCGCCGGTACAATCGACTTCAAAATGATCATGCATTAGGCAGCACTTGACCTAGGCGAGTCATACACGCATTTAAAATATTATTAAGCACTATCAACGCCATAGAAATCTCCATTCATAAATCTCTGCTTATCCTGTGTAGTGTCGCAGAGCTTATTCCGAGGAACTTAGGGCACAAAACTCAGGAAACCCTCCACAAAGTCCACATAGACTCACATGCCCAGACATACACTACGGGCAATCTGGAAACACCAGTCACTCTACAATGCATGTCTTTGGATTCTGGAAGGAACTGAAAGAACCCTGGGGAAGTGGTGGGCAGATACTAGTACACATACTAGAGATACACTAGGTGACGTGTTAGTCCTCCATTTACAATTCTATATGAGTAAAAGTACAAAAGTACTCACTTTCCAATTTACTTAAGTATCATACACCTACTACATTGTTAAGCGTTTCATGGAGGGAAGGCAAATCAAAGAATTATGCATCATAGTCAGCAGTTGGCTTTGAATGCTACATACTTTTGGGAGCTACACTCTAGGGGGTGGGAGGGACTTAGGGACCATGTCAGCCTCTAAATTTGAACCTTATTAATAATAAGGCTGTCATATACAGTACAATTGTCACATATTATACGTACATTCAAATTCTTTTCTTTACATATCCCAGTGTGTTAGGGATCAATGTGAGGTCAGTGTGCGGGGTCAACGCCCCTGGAGCAGACAGGGTTAAGGGCCTTGCTCGAGGGTCCAACAGTGGCAGCTTGGTGGAGCTGTGGTTGATTAGCAGCCTTAACCATGTGGTGTGAATCGAAGAGGTGTTTACATCTACACTGATAACATTTCAATGACGTTCTAAAGAAGGAATTGGGTTGTTTATGATCTGAAAAGAGATGAGATTTGGCACAGGTTTTAAACCAGATGCAACTCTTCCTGATGCAACCCTCCCATTTTCTCAGGGCTTGGAACCGGCACTTACTTGGGATTGGGGTAAGAACTGGGACGAGAACCCCATCCTTCCGTGCGGCAGGTGAGAAGACCTACCAGTGGGCCACCGATGCCCAAATATCAAAGCTGAAAACATGTGAGGGGAAAGACGGACATGTTCAAACAAGTATCAGAGCATTTCTTTAAACGTTTCCATGTGTCTCTGTGTCTTAACCATTACCATGTGGTTTTGGAGCTCTTGTGGCGGCGTGCTCTTCCGGTGTTCTGGGATCTCGGTTTGGATGATGTAACAGCTTAGTAGTGTGGGCCACGCCGAGAGATTAAAGCTTATTCATTGCAACAGGGCTTATTTTAGCTCTAAAAGCGATTAATGGTAGACCGAATCCCTCACTGTAGAATATATTCCTGCCGCACATCCTTTGTTCCCAGGCTCCACGTGTGGACAACGTGGTATGAATGAAATGAATGATCAGAGAGTCCATAAACAGCATCATGTGCTAATCTCACACTCTACATCTGCATCATTTGTGACGCTCATAATGACCTCGCCGCAATTATCCATCCTGCCATATGGAGTCATTTCCCTGGTTAAATGAATTAATGAATGAATTTTAGGCACTAAAAGCTCATCTCCTGGGATATAAAGCTCTTAATCTCTAGAGAGTATCAAATTCGATTTATTTCCTTTTTTTGTATTGAAAAAGCATGCTAGCTCATGTATTATAGTTTTTAGTATTATGTATTATATATAAAAAAAAAAAGAACTAGGTAACTACATCGAGATATGGCTTTAGAGATATCTACAAATCTAACCACCTCATTGCTACTATTTCTCATAACTTCACAAATTATAAGTGTACTTAAGCTACAACAGACACGGCTTGTACAAAATATATCGGTATATATCCAGTTTCAGAATTGGTAACAAACTATATAAAATTATAACATCACAGAGGTGAAATCGACTAAGATAGAAACAAGAGTCCGCCCACACCCGCACTTTAATTTACCCCGCCGTGTGATAAGATTGGACAGAGAAAGTCCCTAGCACTCCTTGACTCGGCTCTGAGCGCTGAGAGAGTTGCGCTGAGTTTGCATCAGACTTTGAATTCAAATGAAGAACTGCCTAACCTTGCCGGTTAGCAGATTAGCTCAGGTCCTGTTGAGGAACGCAGGGAGACACAGGACAAATCTGTTTGACTCGGACAAGGGGGACTATTATCTGTGAAAGGAGGCGTAAGAGTAACATGATGCGGCACTGATGAATATGCTAAGCTGCCATTACTGTAGCTAAGTGCTAGCTTGCAGATATATTTTTTTCTATATATAAAAATATATATAGATTTTTTAAATTGGGTCGAATGTTTATAAATAGGTATCATATAATTTGGGCTTAACTGATTGGCTTGAGCTTGGTGGGTTTCCTCCAGGTACTCCGGTTTCCTCCCACAGGCCAAAGATATGCAGGTTAGGCTAATTGGCGTTCCCAAAATTGCCTGTAGTGTGTGAATGAGTGTGTATGTGTGTGTGCCCTGCGATGAATTGGCACCCTGTCCAGGATGTACCCTTGCCCTAAGTCTCCTGGGATAGGCTGCAGGTCCCCGTGACCCTGAATACAGGATAAAGCGGTATAGAAGATGAGTGAGTGAGTGAGTGATTGGCTTGAATGATTCCATCAAAGCAACGCTATGGTATGCGCGGGCTGACGTTTCTTACCAGATTTACAGTAGCGCTAGCTCACCTGTAGCGCACATTTGTCAAAAAACTTACAATCAGACTTCATTTTATCCTGTTACATACAACAGGTCAATCCGAGACTTTTGATTGCGCAGAACAAACAGAACGCAGTTATGAAAGTAAAAACTCCGTTCTCCCTTTATATAAATTCCATTTAACCCCAGCTACACTACCGCGCTTATCACCTTGTTCGGATACGATCAAGGTAGAAAGCTTTCACAGTACACCAGAGCCATGATCAGACTGCCTGCTTTACATCTGAAATGCTGGCCTCCCAGGAACTCCGTTAATGTCCCAAACATGTGGAAATGACCTGGAGCGAGGTCAGGATAGTACGGGGGATGTAGCAATAGCTCCCAGCCAAGTTCCTGTAACTCAATGATTCTATGTGTACAGTTCCCACAGACAGATACGTCTCTACCGCAAGTTGGCGACAAGTTATCCATCGATTTTCAAGGATCAGGTGTTCTACTCACTTAATGTTAACGGGAACGACTGCATTGGGCTCTGAGCCACCTCGGCCGGGATCGACATTCAGGCCTTCTTTAAAACGTTTGCACCGTTCAGATATTTTACTACGGCTAAGACTCTCATGACTGTACTGTGCTGTGCTTGAAGTCTTCGGTAAATGTCAAAAGTCCCGGTTTGATTTGAACACCTTCTCAGTAAATGTCTAATAGATACATTATGAAAAAAATTTAATAAAACTGGGAAGATATGTCTTGAATACATTTAAAGAGTAAAGTGTATGTTAGCTTGCATCGCTAATCTGCCAGTAAAGCTAATACAAAAAAAGTGCACTTGACACCCAACCGGTTTTCACACTGATTCATGCGCCATTTCATTTGTATTCAAGTAGCTTTAGGATCTCTATTTACACTCTCTCTATTTGAAAAAATATCCTGCTGGACTTTGTATGGCTACGATGTCAGGCGCTGCAGAAACACTTGCTAGTGTGAAGCTGTGATAAGATCCCTGTGCTGTTCTAGCAGTTGGATTCGGTTCAGGTGTTCTTCAGGGTGCTTAGTCAGTGCTGCTAAATGCTGGCGATTCCATGCTGGGTGTCCCACATTGTACAGCAGTGGAAAGTGGAGAGTGTGAATTGGCCTTGAAACTGCTAGGTTAACATACACACACACACACACACATACACACACCGCTTTGTTCCAGTTTGACACATCCTACACTGGATAAGCTTTATTCTCTGGCAGATTTTATTTAATTTTTTTCCAGAGCAGGTTTGCGATGGTTCCAGGGTTTTACTTTGCTAACGCTAGTAACTAGTAGCTAAGCAGTTTTAGCTGAAAAATGCGACAATGCGAATCGAGATGATGGCAGTGAAATACTCAGCAGCTGACTCACTTTTAGACCGATACGAGGACGTTTCCAGATTGCATATTTAAATGAATTTACTTTTTTGGGGGGACATGTTTAGGTAAGGAGTCTCCAGTGCTAGCATTTGAAATTCCCCCATCATGGATTATTCCTTTCTCATCATTCACTGTGCATTGTTTCTAGTAGTTCAAATGATTGTTTTAAGAGGAAAAAATATTCCTAAGGATGCTCTTACAATTAATAAATTACCCGCCCTACAGTGTCTCCCCTCCTGGACCGATGTCCCTCCTTCAAAGCCTACTGTAGGTTCCTTCGAGTCTTGTCTGTCACTGGATCAGTCCACACGGCTCAGGATTTTGCCAGACCGCACCGATATGCTGAGAAACCTGATTATGGTTCACAACGGTTCACCAGCGGCCCTGACTTGGCATTTTCCCATGAACATGAAATAACATGACCTGATGGAAACTAAGAGCGTCACGGCCCGCAATAAAACGAATGCAGTCTGACATGGAAGCATCGAGTTTGCTCAGAGAGAGGGGCCGAGTCTTCTAGTCTGATTCTGCAATCCAAAAGACTGCGAACTGGTAAACCATTAACAAGACCATTGTGTAATCGCTCACTAACCGTCTGCAACTGTATCAGGTGTGCACTTTGAACTTTTATCTTATCTGGTACACTCATTGCATGTGCCCGAGCGTCCCGGTGCTTCGACACACTCGTTATTGACCGTGTCCAACGATCACATTTCTCACGTCGTCCAAAGCTAATTTTATGAAACTCGCAAGCACTACTGTACGACAGAAACACCGGAAAAGATTATACTTTACTCGTCTTCTTTTAAACCGGTTGCCTGAAAGATGTAGATGAATAAAGATTTTTTTAATATATATAGCTAATTTTTATTCTAATTATAATAATAATGTACTGCGAGAAAATCAAATAAAGTTGAAATTATGCTACAAAGTTAGCAAGTCTCTGTTGACATAAAAAAAGAAATATATATATATATATATATATATATAACACAAGGTCCTTTAAGCACTGCACATTTTACACACGCAGCACGGCGTCTGTAACCAGAATTGTGCAACCTGTCTCTTATTTCACAAGCACGATGTCCCTCATCGCCGCAACTACAACAGTGAAAGATTAGCTATCGTGCCCGGATAATGAATAGCTAGTGAGGTCTAAAAAAAAATCTATAATTTTGAAAATGATTTTCGAATGTTTATATATTACATGCACGATTTTGAGGTCTCTACTAAAATGCAAGCACATGTTTTGATCTTGACAACGGTAACCGCTTTGTATAAAGGGGTCAGATTTCCTTCTGCTAAAGCATGTGTTCAGACATGAGGGGTCCGCGCCGACTCGAGCACGCACACTGACATTATAGCAAAAAAGGGGAAAGTACCAAATTCTGAGAAACTCTGAAATTCCGGTAACTACAGTATACACTAGTGCACAAAGTCTTACGTGATTCAACATGTGCATCAACATTTGTTCCATTTTTGAGCAAGTAAGGTTGAGATTATTAATTCATACATTATTAATACTCGGTTGACTTGAATTTATCAGCTTTAGCATTCTTGGTGTAGAATTGTTCTAGGGTTGATCAGATATTTAAAAAGCATGGAGAGGTCTTCGAATGGTCTTAGATTTTCTCCCAGAGCCAGTGCCTACTGTGCCCATCATTAGGGCAAATCAAGGGGGAGTACCAACTAGGCTATCACATGCTTCCTCCGAGACACGCGAAGCCAGCCAACCGCATCTTTTTCAAACTGCTTGCTCACACACCGCTGCTTCCTCTTAAACAAGCTCTCAGACGCCCATGGTTGACTAGAGCCACGACCGATGTGAGAGTCCCTTCAATTCTTCTGCCTGAGAGAGCTCGGCCAATCAGCTCTCTCTAGACTGGACCATCGCCCAGGATTCAGACCGCATGATAGCTAGCGAGCTCGTTACCGCTGCGCCACGCTACATCAGCCATATCATGACATTAAAACCACCTAGGGTTTAAGTTAAGCCTTTATTTGTCACATATACATATTCTTTCTTTGCATATTCCAGTGTAACTGGGTTCCAAGCACAGGGTCGGCCATGATACGCGCCGTATCAGGAGCGGACAGGGTTAAGGGCATTGCTCAAGGGCCCAACGGTGGCAAACTGGTGGATCTAAGTCTCGAACCGCCGACCTTCCCATCTGAGCGCCCACTGCCCCTTACCTTCCCTTGTGCCACCAAAACAAGCTCTGACCCCTTTGAGGAAGCTGATTCTTTAAATACTGTAAGTTATGAGATTGGCGTCTATAGATCAGGCTCGTTTGTCCAGGACGTCCCACAAGTGTCCAATCTGGGGAATTTGGAGGCCTGATCAACAACCCTGAACTCTTTGCCTGCTGAGCCCCATACACGGTAAGCTGTGGTGCGCTGGGTGTTCTGATACCTTTCAAGTTCAAGTTCAAAGGCTTTTATTGTCATTTCAGCCATATACAGTTAGTACACAGTGAAATGAAACAACGTTCCTCCAGGACCAAGGTGCTACATGCAACATAGATTTAACAACATAAATTAACAAATACTAAACTAGCTAACTAAAGAGGCCTAGTTAGCTGGCTAGCAGAGACAAGACAGATAGACCTAACATAAATTAACAACATAGATTTACAAAAACTAACTAGCTAGGTATGACATATGCAAACAAGAGCAACAACAAAGTGACAGTGCAACGAACACGACATAACATAACATAACAGAATAACCTTTCCACCATAGCTGACATGAAACTTTTTTAGGAATTTGTAGCGCATTGGCTTTCCTGCTGGATAGGACCGGATGGGTCTCCCTTTTCTCCTGTCATCAGTTTACTGGAATATAACTGATAGTCAATGTTATTCAATTCTCCCGGTGGCGATGTTCATGTCATGGCTGAAGATTCAAGATACTAAGGACAATCCAAAATCGGAAATTTCTTTATATACGTAGTAGGTACAAATAAAAATGCTTATATTCCAGTCTGAGAAAATGAAAACAATTGTTGTTATAATCACTCGCTTAATCTCTCATCGTCGATACCACTTTATCCTGTATACAGGGTCACAAGGGGGTCCTGGAGCCTATCCCAGGCGGACTTAGGGCATGAGGCGGGGTACATGGATTGAGATGCCAATCCATCGCAGGACACACACATCTCTTACACACACTATGGACAATTAATTGGAGACACCATTTAATCTAACTTGCTTGTCTTTGGACTGTGGGAGGAAACCGGGGGAATCCGGAGGAAACCCACCAAGCACGAGGAGACAGTGTTGATCACAACTGAGATAAGAAGTACTGTCGCCAATTTTTCCCCAACGCCTTACGCAATACCCGAGTGACACAGCACTGACGACATTTTCCTCCTCGACTTCCGTTAGCGTCTCAGAGTTTCATAATTATGTCAAAGATTAGCACAACACAGCAATTTCGATTAAGCTGATTTAGAGGCTGTTATGGCGTCGCTGCCGTGATCATGACGCCGTTATAGGGTTGAGACATAAGACTCTCATGTAAAGAAATTGAACTGATTCCTTAAAAAATCTCATGAGGATGACAGACGTATATAGAGCGGAAAACGTTGCATGGATTACGTAGCATGGCGTCACATGACCATCCTATACCAGAAGTACTAAAGACGTTTGATGAATTTGTTACAGTTATATAACAGCCTTATGTCAAGACATGAAATTTTCGATTTCCAAATTCTATTACCATGACTCCGAGCGGTTAAGACGTCGCTACTACCGATCGAAAGGTCATGAGTTCAAATCCCAGAGCCCTTTAAACAAGGCTCTTAACTCTCAACTGCTCAGTCGTAAAAAATAAGATAAGCGTAAGTCGCTGTTGATAAGGTCGTCTGCTAAACGCCATAAACGTAACCCTTCTGTTGGTGGCTTTTGTCTTCTGTTGGGGAATTTATAAATGTTTATGCAGGTTTATTGACATGTACGAGTCACCAAGGTTTAAACACACACACACGGACTTATAAACTATATAATCCTCCTTAAGCGGACTCCTAAGAGCACACGGACTGATTTATTGTATTGCTGAATATTATTTTTGTATATTTTAATGCTGGTTGTATTTCAGGGCCGAACCATAAAAAAAAAATGGGAGAAACATGCAGGTTAGGCTAATCAGCATCTCCAAATTCCTCATAGCGTGCGTGCGGCCGGTGATGGATTGGAAGCTCGTCCAGGGTGTTACCCTGCCGCGTGTCCCGAGTCCCCTTGGATAGACTCCAGGCCTCGCGTGACCCTGAACAGGATAAGCGTTATGGAGAGAGAAAGATTTGTGAGTCAATACCGAGTGATTTCATCAACAGCAGGGGCAAAGGGGCGAGCGCGGACTTTCGGTCCAGAAGGAAACCCGCAGTTAAATTGTAATCACCGGTTACAGTCCTAAGCTCGGATGGATTTTATGACATCATTGCGTTATGACCTTATTACATTAATGCGCTGTAGGAGCGGACCTGCTCGTTCGGTGCCGTTGCAGAAGAGCCAAATTATTATGTGGCTGCATTAAACATTAAACAAACATTAAAAAGACTGGAAGATCTGTACAACGTGTTATGACGACCTGCATGTACTGAATGATCAGGTGATCACATCAGTTTCTTTTTTCTTCCAGGATGGTGAAGACTCGAATCGTGAACGAGGCCTGTGTGATTATTTAAGCTGCAACAATTCAAATGCATTTCTTGAAATACTATCACAGATTAAATCATAATGTGATTTTTTTCTTCTTTTTTTTCTTCATCATCAAACCATGTAGCTCTGCTTTCCATCAAGCATGTGTTCATCTCTTTATTAGAACCCGTCTTAATTCCGAGTAACTTATTCATCCCAGGCGTCTGTGACGCAACAAGCAGCTTTCTTTTAAAAAAAATAATAATAATTTTCACGACTCGATGAACAGTCACACTGCGAGTATCGCTAGCGGTATCAGTTAAATCAGTTGCTCTCTAAATAACTTGTGTACATGCCATTCCTGACATGTTAGAGGTGCACAACGGCGAGTAAAAGCCGCGTGAGTCGGGTCTAAGAGCGAAGATTTGGATCTTGTGTCTTCTTGAAAAAAAGCAGAAGTGCACAAGAGAACATCTGTGGTTTACCATTTCCGGACCTCGCTGTCATGCTAAAGTACACAGTGGCTAAGCCTTCTAGAGGAACTGCACGTTTAAAACCATAGCATCGAACATAATGGAAAAAAAATATATGGTTTTTTTTCAAATGAAGGCCCTAATTTAACTGGTGCTCGTTACAGTTCTGGGCCGCTGCTTGGACACGCGTCAACGTGCCATCTGCAGTCGTCATAAATAGTGTTTACGAGCGCTGATGCATTACTTTTTATGTTTTTTTTTTTTTTTCCCCCCATGCATTGCTCCAACATCAGTGAAGGAAGTGTCTGAAGCGACTGTTAGTGCTTCCTATAAAATCATTTGCTTTTTATTTGCACTCATTTTCATTGAGTCACCCTGCTGGATCTGATGCAAATCCATGTGCAAAATCTTATCTTAAAATAACACTAGATTAAACATAGAACAAACAACAAAAAAAAAAAAGCGACTTGCCAAAAATCGGAGGACTGCACTCAAGGTAGAGAACAAAAAGTACTCTAACCTCGTGTCCCCGATCAGGACTGGTGACATCAATGGCGTGCCATCGTGCCGTACCGCTGAATTTGCATAACCTCAAACTCTTCTTCTGTACAGAGTTCAACAAGCAGCCGAGCAAAATGCAGCAATGAAAATTTTCTCTTTTTCTTATGAAAGTAAAGACTCACAGCTTAATCATGCCTTTAATGCTGGTATTGTGGTTACACAATAAAAAAAAAAGTTTAAATATTTCAAGGGTTTTTCCAGTCCAGAGAAACTGCAGATAACAGGGTTAGAACCAAACATTATGAATTAGGTCCATCTGATTTTATTTATTTTTTTAAACTGCTTTAATGTTGACTCGGGACAAGAACATTTTTTTTTATTACAGCGAGTTCAAGATATCGGTTTTGAATTTGGAATTACCCTAAAAGTGCAAAATGATTGCTGGACGATGCGAGAAGCGACACTCAGAAGAAGTTCCTGTGTAAAGCTGAAACAGCACAGTGCTTTAAGGAAGCTCGGCTTTGCAGTAGAATTTTTTCTAAAAACATTTGGATTGTTTTTACTTTTCATTTTTAGATTTTAGAATTTAAATTGATTTTGTTTTGAAATTTTTTTTTTTTTTTTAGTTTAATTGAGTGTTTTTAAATGCTGATGGATTTTTTTCTTTCTAGTATATTTTTCTGCTAAACGCAGAAATGTGTAACAGTACGCATTTTGACTCGGAGCGCATCGACACCGTAATATTCAGAAAGCATTTTTCACACCTTAAAATGATGCGTCCCTTATATGATTAAACCTTCTGCAGTAACCCGACACTCAAACAGTTTTCGAGGCGATTATTGGTTCACAATGATGTTTTTATTTATGCAAAATATCATCGGATGCATAACTGCAATATAGACACAAGTGTGGCTGGAGGCAAGCCTCCCTGCCGAAGTCTTCACCAGTCATAAAGCTTAGAATACTGTAATCTCTGATGAGGAATTATAAAGACAGCAGATGACAGAATGGAGCCATTCAGCTGGCAGTTAGAAAAAAACAACAACAACAAAAAAATACACACACAAAAAAAAAAGCTGCTGTGTTGATTTTGCTGCAAATGGAAGAACTAGCGTTTACCAGCTTCGACTGAAAAGCAGATTAGTATATATACGGGGTGCGAGTCAAAAAAAACAGATCCTGACTCGGTCGTGTAAACACTAGTGAGTTTTTTTCTGATACAGAAAAATGATATGGATAAGGAATAAAGATGTGTTCTTCATTCATCGAAAAATTTACGGGAATTCAGTTTGCCTCGCTCTACATTGGCTGGAAAATTAATCTCAAAATAATAATAATTAATATAAAAAAAAAAATAAAAAAACAACAACAAAATAGAGCTTTTGATTTCCCGAAAAGCTTCAAAATGTCTACGAGACTCTGAAGTGTGAAAATGAATATGATCCAATTCAAGATTAACGATATTATTGACGAGAAGCAGCACTAAAGTCCTCTAGGCTCTGCCTAGAAAAAAAATGTGTGAAAAAAAAAACAAAACCCTAATAAAATACTCATCTGTTTAATCTAATCAAGAAATTCGTAATAAAGTACTTTTATCATTTATCTGAAAACTGAAGCCATCTCTCTTGGTAGTTTTGACACTTAAAATATTTTCTTATAGACTACCATAAAAAAAAAATAATTCAAGCTGTAAAAACAAAAAAAAACAAAAAAGAGAATTATATTACGGGTAGCAACGTGTAAAATAAAATCACAAGTCTGCAGAGGAGAAAGGGAGAAACAGAATTTGCATAGCACGTTTGAATACAACTGAGAAGGAACTGAGCGCTGTTTTTGGTACAACATGGTTTCAATCACGTTTTTTTTCTTTTCTTCTCTTTTTCTTTAAGTTCATATATACAAAAATGAATCTATTTTAGGTTCCTTTGCATGCCTTGCTAGTCCATAAAAGGCAGAAGCAGTCACCGTAATGCTCGCAGAATAAAATGCCACGCATCCTGTCCCCGTTCTGTTTTTTTTTTGCTCATTTAAATCGAGATGTTCAAATCTTTTGCTTGTTCACAGTCCTTTATGTGACGAAAAAAAAAAAAGAAAAGGAAAAAAACAACACAAAATATACTGTTTTGAAAGTGCCATCTTGCTACATTGATCAGCTGATTCCATGGTCTGTTCACATCGTCACCTTGAACACGCCAATGACGAATAGCTTTTTGATACTGTGAGTTTTGGTCACATCACGTCCACACACATTCACACGAACTCGCATACACACACACCCCCACCCACGCATAACTCTCTGAGAAGCAATCACAAATAAAAGTTGCACTCCAGAGGTCATCGTCACGAGCGTTCCACATTCCAGCAGTGGGTAAAGCTTTGAAATGAACAAGCACCATTTTGAGAAAAGGCCTCCATCGTCCTCCATTTGGGAGAGATCAAAGTTCAGCAGCTTCCGCTTGACGCTGAGGGAAAAACGATACGACTCCTCAAGGTCTAGGCTGAAATGTCTGCTTTTTGGGGCGAAAAAACCAGCACTCTGTCCTGAATCCAAAGTGGAGGCATCGCTGCAGGAGCTGAGGCCTTTTTTTCCCTCCTCCTTCTTAGCTCCAAAATGAGCGTCACAATGAAAGTCCCGACGATGTCAGTGTCCGTGAGTCCTCATCGCCGTGGGTGTGCGTAAACCGGGTATGCTAACGTGACATTCAGAGAGTCGTTGTGCTGAACGAGAGACGTGTGCTGGTAGTGCAAGACCAGTTCCTTCAGCGAGCTGTACAGGTTGTACGGTTCCGCGAAACCGAAGCCTGTGGGAGTTTTATTGATGACGCAGTGCTTGACCTCGCTGTCCACACTGCAATAAGAAAAGAAAAAGAAAAAAGAACACACAAAAAAAAATGATTAATCTACTGAGACCGAGATATAAAAATAGCTCAGGAACTTCTAATCTCTTTTTTTACTTAAATTTTTTTTATAACAACAGTCACATCTTTCAGTAGACGT
The DNA here is from genome assembly GCA_030068275.1 of Clarias platycephalus. Taxonomy (NCBI): domain Eukaryota; kingdom Metazoa; phylum Chordata; class Actinopteri; order Siluriformes; family Clariidae; genus Clarias; species Clarias platycephalus. The sequence goes on from JAQQZT010000017.1 coordinate 4,849,914, forward strand.
TACTATAGCAACAACAGTCTAGCCGTCTTTAACGTGAGCTAAGCTGACAAGCTAGCTAGCATAGTGTGCAGAGGTTTAGTGGCTGAAATCTTAACAGCTCACGTCTGAACAGAACAACTGAAGAAAAATTCCCTAAAATACCAACGCACGATTACATCATCACCACAGAAGAGTTTTACGGTTTCGGCCACTAAAAATGAGACTCTGGATCTACGTACACGACACTGCAGGCGTAGCAGCCCGGCTTGCTGCTGTCTCGGACCAGGAATGTTCCGTCTTTTTTACCGCGTAGAAGCGCCTCCGCTTGAATGCGGTTAATGTTCCCGAGCTTCCAGGAGCGCTCGTCGTGGTGCGGCAGGTCCTCGTCGTCGTCCACCATCGGGTATTGACTGGTGTGACAGAACCATCAGGACGTGTTAAGAGACAGGATTTGACGGTGATCATACAGGATAATATACCGTATGTGATTTAGAGGATATACTCACTCTTCCTGGTTCTCGTTTTTGATTCCCAGCCACTCGTTGAGCTTCTTTTGCCTGACGCCCTTCTGTGTCAACCACCTGAAGTTCAGAAGAAGCATGTGTGTGAGATCTGAGTCAGGGGCTTTAAGCGCCGCTACAGAGGGTTTATGCAGAGTGGACTGAGCACTTACATGAGGTACTGATCCCTGGTCTTCCTGAGCTGGATGAGATCAGGCTTGATGCTGTTCATCCTCTTGTCGATCTCCCTGTAGTCGGCCGCCTGCTTCTTCAGGTCCTCCTCCAAGCGACGCTTGCTGTCTACGATCTCGCTGATGCGGGACTTCAGCTTCTCGTAGTTCACCATTATCCTGGAGGGAAAAACGAAAAACATGTTAGATACATAAATAAACATCTGTATTTAAAATCGGGGCTCTCGAGTTCTTGAGATCCTCACCTCTGGATCTCCTTCTCGTTGCCTTCTCTCCTGAACTTCTCGATGTACTCTTTGCTGTAGCGCTCTTGCGTCTGACACTGCTCCTCGAAGATCTTGATGGTCTCGTTAAAAGCTTCGATGGCGGTTCTTTTCATCTGGATCTCCTGTGACGTCCTGGTGTACTCCTCATACAGTCGGTCGTACTCCCTGTTCTTCTCTTGGTACTGCAAGTGGTATTCGTGCAACTTCTTACCCACTGCTTCAATGTTGTCCTCTTTTACCACTTGATCCTGAGGGGGGGCAGGCAAGAAGAGTCATTTAAAGTTGGAGCCTGATTAAAAACCAAAACACAACTGAACGTCAACTTGATTGACAGGCATTACCTGTTGGTGCTTAGACACAGGATACAGCAGTTTCACATCTAGTTTGGGGTTGTATTGGGCGAGGGACTCGTGCCGATAGTGATTGATCAGCTCGACCACAGAGTTGAAAGTCAAAGGATCTGAGAAACCGTACTTGCCATCGCGATGGAAAATTTTGATCAGCTTGTTGTTACCTCCTTTCCTGTAAAGTAATTATAGAGACGTGCATTTAGAACACGAAAGATACGAGCTGAATAAAAAAAACGCGAGTTAAATAAACGGTGTGTTAAAAATTACCTCAGAGTAAGGGTGTAGTCTCCGTGCATTTTCGTGGAGGCGTCACGAACCAAAAATGTTCCATCAGCTGTGTCCCTTAGCTTCTCGTTGACCTCCTCCCTATAATGGAGAACATAAAAATTTTTTTAAAAAATTTAAATCGGGTTTAAGATGCTGAAAGGAAGCGCATCATTATTCTCACTTCCTGTGCACTGAATGTAAAACTAAGATGAATAACTGGACTTGCCTTGAAATGTCCCCCCAGTACCATTCGGCATCCTGTAGAGCCATATTGTTGTTCATACCGTTGTTAGTGACAGGCGTTGTTTTGGGTGGTTTTGGAGGTAGTGCTGTTGAGAGAAGAGAAGAGAGGGTTTATATAGGCGGCATCCATTTACATGCAAAAGACCCAGCTCCATTCAAGGTCAATTTACATATGAAATGCATTCGGACAACTCTCCGTGTACAAGCCTGAACGCGCCCAGGACGACCTGAATGGATCTTGGAGGATATTATGGCATCGGAAAAAGAAAAAGCCTTACTGGCTGTGCATGTAAACAGAGTATGAAAGCCTTGGGAGCGCGGGAGGGTGTGAGGGGGGCATATAGATATAGCAATAAATCAGAGACAGAAGATTTAGAGCTTATCATCTGCCTGATTAACCCCCTTACGGTTTAATGCAATGATATTCAACCTATCAGCAAAAAATATACTAATATGCTGCATTATATATTATATATGTACACACACACACACACACACACACACACACACACACACACACACACACACACACACACACTCAGAGAGACTCTGCAACGTGCATGGGGTGCTGAGACGCTGCTCTCTTTCTCCAGCCATTGAGAACATGTTACATCATTGGTAACAAGGAAAGGCTGCTGCTGATTGGCTGCTGCGCTGAGTGACAGAGGTGTGGGGGCTGTGTGGTCTCCGTGGAGCATGAGGCAGAGCTCCTGCGAAGGGCTATTTTTATCTCCCTATCACCTACCCACTCTCTCCTTTGTTCACTTAAGCGCAAGTTGTCCAGCCAGCTCTAGACCTGACGCATCAGGAGCGCCTACATAGCGAAAATTAAGCACAAGATTGGGGGAAAAAAAAGGGGGGAGGAAAAAAAAAAACTTTAAAGTATATGTGCACAAAGAACATTCTCCAGCAGAAGTAATACAGGACTAGCCATCGGTGATACGGGTACAACATGTTCTGACATGTTCCTAGAGTACTCAGAGGATCTAATTTTATGTATAATGCGGATATCCTGTATCGATATGAACATACACACCCGGGACTGCATGAACAGCCATGTAGGGACAAAATTTCGATAGTGTAAAAGTCAGAATTATAACTATATTCTTTCAATAGACTGTACGAGCACGTTCAATCAAAACCATTACATCACTTACCCTAGCCAATGGCGTCGCAAGACTGTTGCCAACCACTCCTGCATCATCGTCTGCACCGATATCGTTAAATCCCTTAACAAAACGACGCCATTGAGAATATGCACTTCGTTGAGGGAAAAAAAAAGAAAGAAAGAAAGAAACGTTTCGGTGTGTCTTCCAGTAATATCCACTTCGGGTTTATGTACTAGACTTCTGTTTCTCCGTGCCGCCAATATCGGAACCGGGTTCAGAAATACAAAAAGCAGTCAGCGAAGTGCACGGTAGCGCAGCATCTCTCGAATGAATAGAGGATGTGGTACATCGCTCTCTTCAATTCCTCCCCTCCCTCTCTCTGCCTGTTACAGGTCTCTTTAGCTCCTCCTCCTGTCAGTGAATGGGGTGGCTGAGACAAGCTCCTGTGCTGGCAGGCAGACAAAAGCTGTGCGCTTCTCATTGCTGCCGCAGAGGCACGTAGGCAGCTGCTACGTCAAGCACATGGCCGGGTCACAGGCAGGCAAAGAGCTCGCGAATGACGCTTGTAATCCCTAGATGCTTACTGCACGGTGGGGAAAATCCAGCGGGACAGAGTGTAAAGGGGCACTTCAAATAGCCACACTTCTTAGAAGGGCTAAAAGAAGCCACAGGAACGTGGCCCATTGTCCACGTTAAGTTCTCTAACGGGTCAGGGAAAGCTGTGAACCCACAGAGCTCAAATACTGAATTAAAATGAAATGCTTAGAATCCCCCCATAAATCTTTCAGACTTGAACACTTCTCTGACTCTAACAGCAGGCGACTCAGAAGCAATTAGTATTAAAAAGCGACTTCTTAGTTAATGAATAAAGTGTTGTGTTCACATGCGCTCAGATGTGTTCAGGCAAGACCGGGACAACTCAAACTGGTTAACCCACTTTTCTTGACACATGCTCAACTTTGTGCCCTGTACTTATCAAACATCTGAGAGAGAGACACTTAAAAGCATGAAATGGTGATTTATTCTCAGCTGGCTGGGGAACGGGGCGTCAAAGGAAAGAACCTGCTCTGGTTGTTAAGTCAAAACCGGTTTAACTCCTTTAACACCAGGCTGTAAATTAGTCGACGACTTTTTTTTTGTCAAGATTTTTTTCAAAATTTACCCATTTACTGTCGACACAATGCTTTACATTAAACACGCCAGAGTGTTCGACACTTACTTTGTAAATTGTGCATGTTTCTGAGATGGTCACACAAATCCACGTGTCCTGATTGATCAGCAAAATGCTGTAAATCCAAATTCAAACCCAAAGTACTCGTGTCAAGTCTCATTCCTAGGATATGAATCCTTCCAACAGCACTCGAACTAGGTAACTGAGGCAGGTAAGAAAAGAAATCCAGGCAAATCGTCAGAGGCAAAGTACAACAGTCCTCGAGCTCTAGCGTTAACGACTGCACAAAAAAAAAAAAGAGAAGGCTGATTAATGAAGGCTGGCCTGAGGTGGATGGTTAATGATTGCTTAAATGTCCGGCCCTAGCCCTCTTGGAAAGCCTTCGCTCACACTGTACTGGCTTGCAGGCTTCAGTCTTATGATTAACTCGCTCAGGATCAAATATTTGCTGAGCTGGGCACTTTGTGTTTTGGAAAGGCCGTTTCGTCTCGGGAAGGCGGGGTATCGGAGGGTGGACTGAAGCCCTAGAGAGCTTGTGTATTTTTAAGACAGTATGCAAAGAGTTGCTCGTTCGAAAGTTAAGGAGGGTATCATCAGTGCTTTCAACCAACCAAATCTAAGTGGAACTGTGGCCACCGGCTTAAAATAGCCCGTCTGTAACTGGGAGCAGACAGACACAGGCGCACACATGACCAGACAAACATGATTACAAAAACGCATGTACCCTCATGCCCACTAACAACTACAGTCACCACGACTGTTTGTGCAGAAAAACAAGTACGGGCAAGTAAATCGAGACAAAGAAAAACCTGAGGCCCATGCAGACGCAAAGGAAAAAAAAAACACAAGACAAACAAGTGTTACCGAGTTAAATTAAGGCATCAGTACAGTTTTCTGCTCAGACCACACAGAGTTGCAAGATTTAATTTAAAAACTTTCTCCACAACAAAACGTCATGTCGGACAAGCTTCACATCTATTTTAATCCCAGGAATAAAAATAACTTTTTTTTTTTTTCACAGTGATGAAAAGACACTCATTATTGGTTCTCGACAGGAAGCATGAGAACAGGATGTTTGTGCAAAAATTTTTTTACAGAAACGGTTCCAGATTCCAGGCTGGCACAGACCTAAAAGTTCTAACTGAAGTGACTCAGTCCAGGATCCATCATGTGCAAATTACCCACAGCTGAGAAGTGAGGAGAGTGTATAAATAGACCTTAACAGGTAGTAAAACTGTTAGACATTCAGGGCACAAAGTAGTACAGAGATCTCTCTCTCTATGGACCCTACTGTCTCACACTTGAAAAAAAAGAAAAAAATGTGTGTGCGCGCGCGTGTGTGTGTGTGTGTGGGGGGTGGGGGGGGCGAGAAGAGCTCTGAGTAAAAGAACCCCGATATAACGTGGCTAGAGGAGGTGCGAGTACAAAGATGACGCATCAGGATGTGGACTTGCTCTGGTCTCGATCTGAGCACACGAGATGCTCATGAATCACACTGCATGTGTGTGCAAGAGCAGTAGAACTACAGAAGTTTGTAGGTCAAAAGTTGTGTGTGTGTGTGTGTGTGTGTGTTGCCGCTTTACATTCAACCCGGCAGACATGCTAATAATAGCGAGCGCTAGCCTCTGGTCTGTTGCTCCCATCCACGAGTCTCCAAAATGCTCGGGTAATGATAGGCCTCTTCCACACACTCCTGCATTTTAACGTGGTATTAAACCCACTGCAGTCAGCAGCCACTATGTTTAACATGGCGTCAAAAGATCCAGATAGAAAGCACACTTTACCTGGAGCTGCCTGGCTGCTGCTCCATTCACTGGTCACCAGGACTTCAACGATCCTAATGTGCGGCTCAGGGCTGGGCTCACAGCTGAGGAGAGAAACAAGAGAAGGTTAGTCCACAAATCAGTCAGTGGAACGTTATTATACGCACAATATTATAAAAACTAAGGCGGCATCGATTCTTAGACGGGAAATTGTGGATTAATTAAATAAAGTTAAATTTCTATTTCTGCTAATCTGCATCCAAATGATGCGACACTTCCAATGAAAGTCTTTTTTCACGTGTAAGCTGTAGTGTGGCCGCAGGTGTGCGCACACGCCTACCTGGTTGCTTGCTGCCGGAATAGTGCAGGGCTGAAGATCTCGGCGAGGGCGCGGGCATTCAGCATGTTGGCGGCCGAGGCCTGGCACACGCGAGCAAAATGTCTCAGCAGACACTGCAGCGTTAGCCAGTACTGAGGCGGCAAAGTGGAGGAAGCAGCAAGTTTCCGCAGGTGCTCTGCGCATTCCTCCATGCCCTGAACCTCTGCGAATTTAAAACACGCGACAAATCCATTTAGTGTTTGTTTCAAATGCTTGAAATTAAGGACTGAAATAAACACAGGACTAAAACCTGAACCGGATTTCAACATTGCTGCCCAGATGATCCACAGAGAGAAACAATCAAATACAGTAAGGCAGTCCTGAACTGTGTGGTTTGTCATAATGCTGCTACAGAACATTTTAAGGCCTTATGACACTTGACGCACACACTTAATTGTAGAATTACTATATTCGTTGCCGGAATCATTTAGCCAAAAAGTAAGACCGCCACTGTGTTAGGTGAAATGTAGAAGATGGGATTTAAAACATTTAAATATGGTTTGCTTTCCCTTTTGTGTATGTAAATACTATGAAAACTCACACCGCACTCGATCAGGGAAATTCACTCGGACAACCTTAATGGAAATTACAACTAGTTCTTTTTCTTGTTGGATGGAAAAGTAATTCAAAAGTCTGCTTTTAATTAAAAAATAAATAAATAAATAAGCTGAAATGAACAGATGCATCACTGCAAAGTGAACTGTAAACAAATTATAAAAGACTCTCACCCTTAATCATGTGTTAAGAGCACAAAAATAGAAGACGGGTAGTGGTATTAGGGAGGAGGAAAAAAAAATAATAAATCTTTCATCAGTCAGGTGGAAAGTTTTGCTCAGGCAGCTCCAAAACCACACAGTGATAATGTGTGACAATGACAGAGCAGAGAAACGTACTCTGCCTGCTGATTGGCTGTGAAGACTGATGCTGCAGATAAGTTCTCAGCCTTCTTTAGGTCTGATTGACCACAGATATCCTGTTCTGTGCAACGTGCCGATACAGTTATTGGCTCTAATCAGTGTGCAAAGCTTGAGGAGTATATTTTTACATTTTTGGTGCAGCAGGCACCACCTTTTTAGCATTTTAATAAATTTTTTATTTAAACATCCATCTGCTTTGCTAGCTCTACAGAATTCTGTTTTTAACATTTAAAGCAGTCAAATTTAAACTGGAGGAGAAAAAAAAAAGAAAAAAAGTTGATGCATGTTTAAATCTGACGCATTTACAGAGACACTTAGATGTGTAACAGGATACACAACCTGTCTTTTGGCTTAGAGAGGGGAGGGCTGGGCTATGCCGTAGAGTCTCCTCAGAGCAAACAAAGCCAAAAGCGGTGTTGGCGCAACAAAAGAACAATGAAACAAAGCCAGAACAATAGCACCACCGTGTGGTACCATCATTACATCAGACCATCTCATTGTTCATTCATGGTGCGAGGGACTGTTGTACACTGATCACCAACATTATGAGGTGTAGTGAATGACATTGATTATCTCGTTACATTGGCACCTGGAAGTGAGCAGCAAGTGAACATTTGTCGACGCAGGTGGGATGCTCCAGTGGTCCAGAGGCAGTTTAACGCTTTAGACAATGGTTTGCTGGGAAACCTTGGGCCCTGCCATTACTTTAAGAATAATGTTTAGGTAGGGGGTGTTTGTCAAACACGTACACGCCTTCATGAAAACAGTGCTCCGTTATGGCAGTAGCGTCTATTAGCTGTACACATGTTCGACGTTCTCATTCTCACCTTGAGCAACGTGTACCATCTCAGTGTAGATTGAAGAATGGATCACCGGCTGGGGCAAATCCAGCAGGTATCGTCTCAGACTGTCACACAGTGTCTGCAGGTCGAGCGGCTCCAAATCTACGGCTGGGCCGTCTAATTCAAACATACGGGAACATGATCAGTGATTTGTTTTGAAAGTAAGACACTTGATGTGTGAAAAACAGAAATACAAAAGCGTGTAAAAAAAAAAAATTACTCACCAGCGTCAAAACACTGCCGTATGTCCTGGCCACCTCCAGCAGTGAAGTTTCTGTACAGCGTGGGGTTGTCCAGGCCTGCCGAGAGGAGAGATCATTTTTATAACTCGTTATAGGCACGTTATATAATCGTCTAAATGATGCGTTATCTCAAACACATTTCACTTATACAGTGTGTTATATAAATGTACATAACTGCACAATGGGGCGCCTTATGTAGTCCATTAAGTCATCTGGGATTCATATTTAAATAAGCGTTACATGAAATTAATCAATGTCACGACGGCGAGAAAGCAGTTCCTGTTTCTACTTTGCAGCGGACTATATTTTCAAGTAATGAACTAAGGAACCCATATGGTCATGTCCGTCCCCCCCCCCACCCCAAGCATACATACTTAAGTATATCGGTGTATAAATATATACCCACACACACATTTTCTACTTACCAAATATTAACTTTAAAAAAAAATAATAATAAAAAAATAAAAACTCACCTTTCCTCTCGATGGCCTCCAGCAGTTTGAGCAGCATGGGCGGGGCCATGTCTGGAAGTGCAAACTGCTCGGTCAGATCTGGCAAAGTGCTGGGACCTGTAGAAATACAGCATAGATTCGAGATTCAAGAATTTTATTTGTCAAATACAAGTACAACAGTAGTGAAATGCAACTGCAACAAACTCCAGACTGTGAAGATTTTTAAGAAGAAAAGAAAAGAAAAAAAAAAAGCCACCACAGTCTTTTTACAACTGCGCCACATTTTTAATTAAACACCAAAGTCAGCTCGAAACGGAAGCACGCTCATTTTGCCAAGAACCAACAAAGATTTTGTAAGAACCACCTTTATGGGGTTATTGTACAGCACACGAGTGCGACTCTGACGTGGCAACAGCAGCAGTTTAATGTGAAAGCGAGTGGCGAGTGGAAGGGTGTGATTAAGTGGAGAGTGGAGGTGGCTGGGGAGGCTAAACAAACCCGCTAACGGGAAGACTGGTGGAGGGACGAGAGCCTCAGATCTTGCAGCGCAGGTGCACACTTAAAAGGGCTGTGGGGCCAGTGGGCTGCTTTATTTGGATTTGTAGGCCGCTGTTTCAGAAAGCCAACGTTTCTAAAAGGCTCGACTGTTTGCTGTGTTAAAGGCGGTGTAGTAAAATGCAGGTGCATATGAATGGACCCCCTTTACAGTTCCATTCCATATTTGGATCTTTTTTTTTTTTTCAGGGTGTGGGCACTAACTCATCCTTCTTGTGTAACCCCCTATTACTAAAAACACAACCTGAAACCTGGACACTGGATATAAGCCCAAGTTTTTGTGTCGGTTCTATTTTTGTGTTTAAATGAGCGCTACGATCTTGCTCGTCCTACTCATAGGGCTCCTATTGAGACAGGACACAGCAGGTTTCTTGTTCAGCAGTAATGCTGGTGATAATCGCAGCCAAACGTACTTGTGGGTGCCAATACTTTAATCATAGTGATACAAAGCTTCAGTGCTCTTTCTGTAAGTGATTTTGATACAACAAAAAGACAAGTACTGCATGTCATGCCTTTTGTAGTAAGGGGACAAGGCTCCGTTTTGAGATTTGGATTAATTTAAATATCCCCGAGTTTAAAATCCAGCTGAATCAAGAAAATAGTACGTCGCATTGTTTTCTTGCATCGCTGATGTCTTCTTGAGAAAGGAACAATTGCATGAGTGGATACCAATGCTTAGTGTAGCACTACTGTTAATGTTTGCTCTGTCAGTCTCTAAACACTGCATGTGTGTTTGATTTGATTTTTATACTGTTTGAAGTAAGACACACTTAATTTGATTACACAATTCATTAAATCAACATTTCTTTCCACAGCAGCCTGAAAAACCAACAAAAACTTTGTCTCTTCGAATTCTTCCTGTTAAGAAAAGTAAATATTACGCCACGCTTCACCCCTCTCTCAGCCACCGGTTCAGATCAATTCCAGCTCAAAGTTGAGGAGTACAGGTTGTTCGTTTTCTACGAAACGCGCCAGTGATGTTCCTGCGCTCCAAGCAAGGTGTAACCTTTAGCCCATATGACATTTTATCCACCTTTACAGAGCAGCCAGCTGGTTCTCAGAAGTCCTATTCACACAATCCTAGGCTATGTTTACCCATCTGCTCAGCGGAAAAAGGCCCCTGTGTAATAATCATAATCTACAAAGTCACACTTTTCACTACCTTAGAGGACAAAAATAATGGAAAGAAACTGTTTCTAAGCCGATGTTTATACTTGGAGATACATTTCGGTTACAGTATAACACACTGAAATGAGGCCTGTGTGAGGCGTGGCTCTAATGGACCAAAGCTAAGGTTGGGAGCTGGATTGTGTTGCTTCCTAGAAACTAGAGGTGACCTGATAGTGTAGTCCCTCATGCCGCTCAGATTAAATGACGGCTATAAAAATCGGTGAAATGTTTCGGTTCATCCTTTCTCCGAAGTGCTACGTGCCAGACATGCGATCACGATAAAATGATGAACAAGTCACACATATGACTGGAACCTAGACAAAAACTTTCACAAGCACAATCCTAACCTGCTACATATGTGGCTTTGCAGATCTAATTACTTTATTCCCCATTGCCTTCAGGCAGAGCAAACATAAGCAGACATTGATGTCTTAACTTTGTGGAGTTGCTTTCAAAGTGGAACGTAGTACAAGAACCTTGTGCAGCCTTTCAACACACAGACTTGTCATTTTTGTCCCTTTCAAAATTGTTCATGCAAAACATGCAATCGTTCACGTTAACCATGGGTGACCATAACTTTGTCCGAGCTAAACAATCCTTACAACTCCTCAGTATTAAACTCCTGTTGGTTGATTTAACAAAATCAACTTTTAATGCTGCTCCTAATGAACAGTTCCCCCCCCCCCCCCCCAAAAAAAGGGTGCATGTCTTCTTAAGGAAACAAGTGCTCAGGCAACCAAGGCATGAGCTCAGTTTCACCCCGCCAATAAGAGAAGCTGCTCCAATTTTGGTTACCAGGGTAACAACGAGGCGGAATAAGTGGGCCTCACGAGCGAGTCGACACAAGCCCGAGGCAGCTCTCTCATTTCAGTCCCACAAGGCGCAAGGAGACGAGGGCTGCATTTTGGGAAGTTGTGGCTTTAAGCTGCCGTAGTGTGTTGTCTGGATCAGACTGTCTGGCTGGACTAAAGATAGCTGGCTGAGAAGTAAAATTAGGGGGTCTAATCATGTTACTGGCTTTAACAAAAAGACAAATATAAATTAGTTTTAAAGGATGGTGTTACTTTAACTGTTATCAGCCTATGGGGAAAGGGGAAAAAAAAAAAAAAAGTTTACACACTTCTTGAGCTGAGTCATGCTTGACTCAAACGTAAAGAACGATACGAAAATGAGCCGATTCTGGGGAAACTACATTCGATGGGGTCAAATTTAATTACAAATGACAAGGAATGTGATCAGGGATTTTTTAAATGTGTTTTACGGAAAGGGTCACAGATTCTGGTTTAGATGAAAGGTGCTCATGAGAACAAAAGACAAACACTCGAGTTTTAATTTCCTACCAGATATGGAGTTTATGTGACAAAGATGATACTACATGACAGGTTTATTTATAACAGACCGTTAAAGAGAGCACTGAAATTTCCCAAACTTTTTTTAATAGGGTTTCTGAGGCCATGATTTTTAAGAAAAGAAAATGCAAGTACATTTATAGCACACCCTTATCCAAAGCAACTTTATCTCATTATGCATCTAAGCATTTGAGGGCTAAGGGCCGTTCTCAAGGGCCCAACAGTAACAACTTAGCGGTGCTGGGGTTTGAACCTGGGACCTTCTGATCAGTGCTCAATCGCCTTAAACACTGAGCTACCCCGGCCTGTAACTAAAAATAACACCAAATCAATATAACTAACTAACTACCTACCTACCTACCTACCTATGTATCTACCCATCTGGAGTTAATTTTTAGAGAAGACTAACATGATTTTTCGTCACAGCCGACATCATCTTGTGATCATGCAAAGTTTGGGTTTACACTGCAGGCTTTTACACCACAAACTCCCTGCCAACTTAAACAAAATGGAACACATTGAAAACTTTGCTATCTTTGTGCAGTCCTTCTTTAACTCCTCCCACCTCCCCACCCCCCTGCAATGTGTTGCTAATCTGTCCATCAGACATGCTCAGCCTCCAGTAAGAAGATTTGCCAATTCAGCCCTGCATCTCTGGAGGCGGTCGGTAATGAAAGGCACATGTGTGCGCTCTCACGCACAGGGCCGCTTAGACACGACCATTTTACTGCAGCTCCCAAAACCACGGCTCTTACGAAATAAAAAAAAAATAAAAAAAAAAAAGAAAAAATTGACAACCTGCCATCACACCCTTTTTTTAAAATGCTGTTTGTTACTCACTTAGTTGGGCCTAAAAAACGATGAAGTGTTACACTGTGACAATGAATTTAATTAGGAGAAATTGTTTGCCAAAAATTGGCATGTTTGACAAACCAAGCACAAAAACATGAAAGTTCTAAACTTTTGTGACAAAAATTTAATAAAATAAATAAAACGATGAAAAGTGGTTTTGGAGCTTGATCTCTTCTTCCACACACAAGAGTACCTTAAACTACACAATGCTAAATCTGTCTTGCGGAGCATTCACTGTCCAGTTCCCAGCACAACTGCTGCTCATACCACCTTCCTCGGCGGCCTGAGCATGTGTCAGCGTTGTTTTTTCTTTTCCCCCCTCCTCTCTCAAGAGTGGAGGCTGTATTGAATGTTGTTAAATGTGTAGATCTATTTTGCCATGCTCTGGGAAAGTGGGAGGAACGTCGAAACCCCCAGCTGCTTACTCCTGGGCTCAGGGGAAAGTGCACATTCTTTGTGAAGCCCTGTAACAATTCTCCCTCAGTGAGCGCTTACACACAGCAGATGTTCAGCTGAGTGCTAAAGAGGCCCCTGAAAAGGAGAGTGCTACATTATCTCAAACTCCAGCTATGCAAAATGTACTCGTCTGCTGTTCCTTCGTTTGCTCGCTTTCTCGTCCGCGCTTCCTCTTTTTTTTCCCCTTATGTAACAACCGACCCTCATTTCAGCCATGACGAAGAAAGAGTTGCAGTTTTGTCCAATGGCGTTGATGAACACCCCCACCCCCCTGTTAATTTACAACATGCTTTCAGTGGAAGAAATACGGTTCCCATGAACTGAATTACAGGAGCACACGCACAGCCACACACAGGCTTTAACCTCAAAAATAAAAGAAGCATTGGCAAAGATTAAAAACTGCAGGGAAAGTAACTTGGATCAAGCACCTTCATGTCTTCTGCCTCGAGGCAACCAATCTGCAATCTACTTAAAGTTGGGAGATAAAAGCTCTGCACAGAGACATGGTAGTTGCTATTTTAAGAGGAGACTGGAAAGAAAGGCTTAATTTCTGTGCGTGATATGAAGCACATAAAACCTGCATGGACTTGTCGCTCCAACAAAATAGAAATTTCATGGATTTTTTTTCTTTTCTTTTGAAAGGCAGGAACAAACAGCTATAACTTTATTGCCTTGTCTTTATGTAGTTTATAAAATGTACTGCATTTCAGGCTTAACTTCATTTAAAAAAAAAATCTGCTTCAGAACTAAACAAGAAACATTTCTTAAACCTGCAAAATGGGGAGCAGGCCGTGGCCTTTATTTGCCCTCTAGTTAAATGCACTTTGAGCCCTGAACTTCAAAATCCCGTAAAGTCACAAGCATCAGATTAAATTTCACAACTCAACTCCCCCTCCCCCCAAAATTGTCCTTAAGTTCAGCTGAAGCGTGTCCAAATGGACTTGATTAGTCATCGTTTTCCTTCATGCAACATGATGTCAAGGTGGCTTTGAAACTCTCACCGAGCAGGTACGATTTAATCTCTCTGAGCGTTTAACAAACACTTGGTTGGAGGGATATTTTCATAATATCAAAAGTTGTCAGTTGTGTGTCTGATGAATGTCACGGAGGGATGTTGTGATCGTTAACACATTCAAAATGACGCTTTAAAACAAAAAGGTGAAGTGATAATGATCAAGGTTTCATTGATGGTTCCTAAAAACAAGGCTGAGGGCTTCTCTTCTTACTTATTTTTCAATAATTAAACAGACAGATGAGAAATCCAGCACAGATTAAATCATCAATGAACTCAATGTAGCAGCGAACAATGTTGCTACATAGACACAGGGAACCAGCATGAAGACTCATGTCTGGACAGACTAAAAGTGCCGAACTGTCGTCGCCTCATTCTCTTCAAGGAGCGACAATATGAAGGCTTAATTTCACTTCAGATGGTGGCGCCATCATTATGGGGTGGTGCGTTCTATAGGAACCTTTAAGCAAAAGACCAACAAGCCCATGAAAGACATGAAAACTGGCAAAAAAACAAAATTAAGAGAAAAGTCATCTGGTCGGAAATCACCGTCTTTAAAAATAGACACGGACAGATGCAATCACCCACAGTGTAAATTATTTTTTAAATAAATTTTCAAGCATTTCATGGGGGAAAAAAAAAAAAAAAGTCATGACTTCCTCATTTGTGTGCATGAGCTTAGCCTGAGACACTCGTTACCTTAGATTATTGCTACATCAGTGTCCAGAATGTGAGCTGTGCAACTGAGAAAGTAGGTCAGCAAAGGAGCTTAGTGCGAGTCCATAAATACAGAAATGAAAATGAAGTGCTTTTCTGAGAGGACTGTGGGGGGCAATCAGATTTGGTGTTGATAAGAGGCAACTGTGGCAATTTTGGTCCTGACTTTGATTTCACAAGGGTCACAATGCAGGGTTTCTTGTAGTGTGGTTAAGAGATGTGGCATCTTTTTTTTTTTTTTTTTTTGGTTTTGTAATGCATTATTTTTTCGACTAATGGAACATACTAGGGCTGCACGATTTGGGAAAAATGTCACATTGCGATTATTAAGGTCAAAATTGCGATTTACGATTGCGATATGATAAACAAGTGGTATGACTCAACTTGCTTGTTATCAAGGAAAATGCACCCACATTACTAATAATGCTGAAGTTTTAATTTCTCAACTGAGATATAGTATACAGTGCAATCTAGCAACTAGAAATGAACAATGTTTTCAAATTAAAACA
>JAQQZT010000017.1:4866277-4878511 GCA_030068275.1 Clarias platycephalus
AGAGAGCTCGGCCAATTTAGCTCTCTCTGTGCCTCCGGCTGTGAGAGGAAAACAGCATCACCGGGATTCGAACCTGCAATCCCAGATGATAGGGCGAGTGCTTTAATCCACTGCGCCACTCGGAAGCCGATAACAGAGATTTTCCTAAGTTTTGAGAACGGCCAAGGTGACAGCACAGATTTTTTTTTTCACTTTATTCACTAAAGTACTACTCTTCTTTCGTTGTCATCTCTTCATAAAAAAATTTAATACATTTTATGACATGTGAACTGTTTTCAGTTTAAAGCATTAAAATAAAGTGAAAGTCTTAAAAAATTGTGGCACAGCAATGGTGCATTTAAGTTAAGTAAAATGAGAAGGGGAGCGGTTGTTTAAAAAAAAAAAAAAAAGGAGCTAAACCAAAGTGAGGCAGGGCGCACACTGATCCTCACTCCAGAGGCCACAAAAAAGGAGCACATTTGTGTTTTTAAAAGCTCGGGAGCCGGAACGGACTGGAATTCCACATCTGCTGCTCTCTGAAGTAAGCCCATGTGACTTGGAGGGAGGGGGTATGTGTGTATGTGTGTATAAAAGAGAGAGAGAAGGATAAGAGCAAGAACCCACTAATGCACCAAAGCTCCCACTTTCAACCCTTCCCCTATTCCCCTAGTCAAACTTATACTTGGCTCCCTCCCCCAATTGGGCCGAGTCCCAGCTACAGAGTATTAAAGGAGGGAAGGGAGAAAGAGGAGAGGAGGAAAAAAAGGGAGGGGACAAAAAGAAACAGAGAGCCAAAAGGATCTGCCAGATCCTTCAGTGTCAGGTAATAAATCACAAGTGCTGTGAAGCAACAAGAATCCAGACCCCGGGCCCCAGAGCCTGTGCTCAGCCCACTTTCTCCTCCTCCTGCCCGGGCGGACACAGAGACTTTTCTTCTCCCGATGCCACGATCATCCTCGCGCCAAGTTCTGAGGCTGTCACTCAACACTGCCGGGATTCATACAGACAACCCTGACATACCCTAGCAAAAATTTCACAATCACTTCCCAAGGAGACTTTGAGACCCCTAAGGAACCTGCAGCTGCATGATGGGCTGAGTTTACTCGTGTACAGGATACACACATCCTGAACTTTACAGCTCAAAACTGCACACATTTGCTCCCAACGTACTGCCATAAAATTAGTGCAATTAGCACAGAGGACTGAACAGTAAAAGATGCACACCTTGGAAAAAACTTAATATAAACGTATTATGAATATTATTTTTTTTTTAAAGGCAATCTCAGTATTTAATGATCTATACAAATCAGAATAAATGTACTAAAATTGACTTGTGATTCATGTTTAGTGCAACTTACATTAACATCCATCAATGTAAAAATAAACTAATAACCATTTTTTTAAAACAACAAAATGACACCCATCATCCACTTATTTTTACACTTCTGGACTTCTTTAGAATGACAGAAGGCGTGGAGAGAAAATAAAGCGCTAAATGTACTAAAGTGTAAAGCTTAGTCATGAAAGATGGCAGCTATGGTGAAGCTTTGCATACATACAAGTTAAAGACGGCATATTATTATACGAGAAATGCATGTAATTTAAGGAAGAAGATATGACCAAAAAAAATAAATAAATAAAAATAAAAAAAGGATGAGGAACTTTGTATTAGCCATGAAAGTCTGGAGCACAACAAAAAGAAGAGGAAAAAAGAAGAAGCTAAGATAATTCACTAAACATTTATTGGTTGATTGACTAAGTGTGGAATTTGTATGCAAATTTCATTAAAAAAAAAAGAAATTTAAAAAAGGCCCAAAGTTGACAGCTTTTACAAAAAATAAATAAAAAAATTAAATCCTGCTTTCCAAATGGAGGTTGTGGTACTGTGTATGACTGATGGAGCCTCAAAACAGCACATTTAAACCAAACATTTCCACTAACTGAATAGACCACACAGCAGCAGGAAATACGCAAGGACCCGTGGTACACCGATTCACTGCTCGTGATTACTGCTGCAATATTTCACATATAATTTAATGTTCTGTGCACTAACTCGAGCACATCCAGTCACTTCGGCACCATGGCAACGATGTTTGTCTCTAATCAGAACCTAATGCATCGAACAGAGGAGGGAAAAAAATAATAAAATCAGTGACGCACCACGCAGAGTGCTGGCCCTGCACGACGTGTGCACTTTAATTTGTTCAACCTGTCGAAGTGGAAGCTGCAGTGGTCCCCGAGAACACTTTTAGAAACAGTAATCATTGCTTCAAGGCCATGTAGACGGTCTGTGCTCGCTGTGCCGATACAAGCTACCTGGTTAATCAACTACCAGCTTTAAGGAACTAAACCTATGCCAACACATCCACTATCGAAGGGTATGAGGAAACTTCTCGACTTCATAAACCAACAAAATGTACACATCAGTCACTGATCTAATCACAAAGGATCCAGGAACTAAGAAGAACTGAAAGTGTTCATAGGATTGGGCTGGCAGTGCTGCCTGTTGCTAATTGGCTACAACACTGCACACACAAGCCGGTTTATCGCAACCTGTAAAGGCGGATCATAGAGATTTACAGCATTAATAAAGATTTATAGTTTAATGTTTGTCCCGACAATTCTTTATCAACACTGGGGATAAGGATAGTCCTCTTTTTTTTTTCTTTTTTTTTTATAACCAATTTTTTTCAGTGGATTTTTTTTGTCTCGTTGACAAAAGCACAATGGTTATCTAACCTTCTCTTGCGTTCTTACACATGTTGATTTCAAGATGGTCAAGGTGACTTCTGGTTTCTTTCAAGCTGGGGGAAAAACGGACCCCACCCCAACAAGTTCTTTTAGCACATGTTTTGGCCATCGTGTTTCGTGAATGTGCGGCCAGAGGAGGAGGTGTGAATATAACACTAAATAGACAGATGAATATCTGCTGCTCTCGACCACCTACAACGCCTGCACATAATGTGGACAGGCCTTTATTTGAATCTGGGTTAAAACAGCATTCTGAAATAAAGATGTTATTTCAGAATATGTTAAACGTTTCTAAGGTGGAATGGCATGATAAAGGCAGCTTTGTCCAATTTGGACAAACGGATTATGCAAATAATGCCCTTCTGAATAAAAGTTGTCCCACTCTCACCAAAAGGTCCCAGGTTCAAACCTCAGAACCACCACCATTGGGCCGGTGAGCCTCAACTGCTCAGATAGATAAAAATGTAAGTCGCCCTGTAAATAGTGACACACCTGCCATGAAAATGATCTTTTAGGTTTGATGTTAATCCTTTTATACCACAACAATTTAAGCAGCATGTTTGTGGCCATCTGAAGTTAATAAGACCAACAAAACGAAGCTTGTCTTGTTACCAACAATGGCCCTGATACTGGAGACTCCTTCCATATTTAGTACATAAATACAGTAATAAAACTTCTTCCAATAAGACAAACTCACTCACCTGCTTGCTCACAGTCCGAGTCATTCCTGGCTGGCCCGGGTGCCACGGGAAGAGGCCTGGGAGGCCGCGGCTTTGGGGTCGGAGGAGAAATCTTTTTCTTCCCAATGAACTCCACATAGGTACCAGGGAAGTCCCCCTTTTCCTGAGTCATCTCATTATACCCGGGTAGCCAGCCTATGTCCTCCGGCCTCTCTGCCAGCCCTTCACTGTAGCCGAGTGCTAACAAGGCACCTTTACTCACTATGAGTATGTCCCCAATGTGCAGGTCAATGTCCTCCTCTCTTTCCTTCTTATAGTCATATAGTGCTCTGTACTGATATCCTTCGGCGCTCATCTTGTTATCGTAGCAAATATAAAATAGCTAGGTTTTACACCTCAAATTTACAATAATTTCTCTCCTTTACAAACCACTCGAGTAGCAGCAGCACCAAGAAATTTATCTGTGGTGGAAACTATTTCTCTGAATCCTATCGATTTAACAAGACACCATGCTGCAGTCTTCCACCTGCAACAGTCCAATCGTTTATGTGAAACTGATTCTCCAGTGATCTAAAGGAGCCTCATGGTGCTTTAGACATAATGTTCCCATCAGGTCTGCTCCAGAGTTTTGGCCAAGGCAAAGACCACCTGCAAAACACACATACAAGCTTTTTTACTTAACACTGCATGTTACACACAGATGGGTGACAAATAAAAAAAATTAAAAAAAAACAACAAGGTGGCAGCCATGAGCCACCAGAACAGCTTTAATGCATATCGTCATTATATTTTTTAACTCTCATTTTTAATAAATATTCCCTTGTCTGGTGTTTGGATAATGGAGGTATTTAATTTAATTGCATTCTTGTAAATGGCTATAGAATAAGATTTAAGCTATAGGATAAGATTTACATAATTTCTAATCATAATCAAAGCATTTAGTTGATTAGCACTTGGTCAACTTGGACAGGATATCATTAAAGATAAACATGATCATGAAGAGGAACGTGATCATGACGTGATACTTCTCTCTAAGAGGATGAGTGGACACAAAGCATGGCAGAAAAAAAAAAAAAGACGTTGTCACTATATATTAACAGAACCGTAATCATATAGGAGATTGTGAAATGTAAATAATTTTTTTTCTTTATGTCAAGTTGCAATTTAAAATGCACCATTTGATTCTGTTTATCGCATCTGATAAGGATGAAACCTATACAACCAAAGACATCAACTTGTATTTTGTCCTAGTGACATGCAAATTTTCTGACCAAGTCCAGAATCTCTTCTATCCATTTATCAATCTTTGCTGTTTCCTTTTATATATATAAACTTGAGTTTATTTGCTTCCAAGAAGAGAAATAACTCAGAATGCTTCATCATTCTTTATTCATCAGATGCATAAATCTCATGCCTTGCTTCGAGTTAAAAATGGAGCATTTTAGTTGCAGAAATCTTCGGGCATCAATTTAATGCACCAGGATCAGCCATGGATCCATACTCTGATACAGTGCACTAGATGTGGTGTGCAATAGTTTATATACCATTTATAGCACAACAGAAACCTTTGGGTATCAACTTAATGCACCAGAATCTGCCATGGTTCCTTACTGTCCATAAAGTGCACTGGATGTGATGTGCAATAGTTTATACACCCTTTATAGCACATTATATAACATAGGAGAGAGAGAGAGAGAGAGAGAGAGACAAAAAAAAAAAAACATATACAGAATGAGAAACATACAAGTGCACTAGATGTGGCATGCAATAGTTTATAAAATCTTTATATTATTACATAACTTACAGAAGAGAGAGAGAAAATGAGAAACGCCACTGCAGGAATGAGATCCAAACTCCCCATACAAGTGCACTAGATGTGGTGTGCAATAGTTTATACACCCTTTATATTATTATATAACTTATAGGAGATAGAGAGAGAGATACAGAATGATACAAACGACGCTACAGGAATGAGATCCATACAGTGCATAAGATGTGGTGTGCAATAGTTTATTTTGCAGTTGTTTTCTTTATATAATATAATCATATAACTTATAGAAGATGAGAATGAGATGCAGAAATAAAGTGGAGAAGCATTATATATCTTGAATATGATTAAAGCATGCATTGCATACCAAACTTTTCGTTGGTAAATTATACAATAGATAGTTCAGGACATATGATAAATGTTTGTTGTGCAAAACATTCAGAGATACATATGGATTGCGAATAAAGTTAACACTCTTCATCGTCGATTGTGTGAAACATGGAGCTAACTACTAGCTATGGTACACGCGCGTTCACCCTACTCGGAACACGACACCTTTAGTGTGTGTGTACAGACTTTATTAACACAATTGAGTCGTGTGTGTTTGTTGACGGTGAGAGTTTTGACAAACTAACCATGAGACACACACGTGAATATATAACACTGTATCGAGAAGCCAGCCATTCCCAACCGCGCTAACGTTAATCCGTGCACGAGCTTCTCCCGACCGACGGAACAAACTGTTCCCAGTCCATTCGAACACACTGAGGCGGTTATTTCAGTTAAAAAGCTCAAACTGACCAAATAATACGAGTCAGGTGTTAAAGTACACTCGGGAGTAGATATCTAACCGTGTAAACACCTCCTAAACACAACGAAGCGTCGAAAACTTACTTTGGCAAACTTGTATGGAGTCCGGTCGGAGCAGGGCCGTGAAAATCCTTCCTTCCTTTTCCTTCGTGTGAAGAAAAAAAAAATTGTAGCTAACGACGGCTAGCCGTGTTAGCTCAACAATACAGCTTTCTTGGGGGGGGGGGGGGGTGAACAGCAACGAGGCTCGGGTTTAACCAAAATAAATCCACTCCTGGTCGAAATAACGTGCAACGGTGAAATAAATCCCACTGAAACACCGCGTTTTACACTAATCTCTCCAACTCACAGACGTGGCTCGTGCGCTCTATCATCACCGAAGACTCCGCCCGAGTGGCTTCAGCACGAGCGAGAGCCGATTCCCAGGCACGTCGAAACTCAGCCACGTCAATCAAACGGAAACCCCGCCCCCTAAAGCGATACTCTCCACCCCTTTTTTGCCTTGTCACGCAACTTCTTGGCTCATAGCGCGTTCCCAGAACTGCGCATGCGTATTTCGTCGACCCTGGCAGCGATGGCGCTGCTTGGTCTCCTTATCGCGCATGCGCTCATTAGCTTAAAAAAATATATATACAAACACAGCATTGTTTGGAAGTGTAATCAAATCCTGTGTATTGCTCTGTGCAAAAGATTAAATGTTCCCAAAGTCATCCGTGATGGATTTTCAATTGATTTTCATTTCTGTTTTGTGTAAATAAAAAGTTTTATCAACACTTTAAATGACACAAAAACGCTTTAAATGACACAAAGCTCAACGTAGATGATCTCTCCCTGTAATCTGATTGATTTATTTGGACAAGATCTTAAAAGTGCAGATTAAAAAAATACTTTTGCGTCGTCTCAGGCAACATGGTGATGTAGTTATGTAGAACCTCCAGGGTCGAGGGTTTGAATCTCGCCTCGGGTCTGTGTCCATGGAATTTGGCTGTTCTCCCCCTGCTTGGTGGTTTTCCTCCTGGTTCTCCGGCTTCCTCCCACAGCCCGAGACATGCAGACCATGCTGATTGTCATTCCCAAATTGCCCATAGTGTGTGTGTGTGTGTGTGTGTGTGTGTGTGCGCCCTGCGATGTATTGGCACCCATGCAGAGTGTACCCCAATCTCTTGGGATAGGCTTAATGGCCCCCCACGACCCTGTATTACAGGATAACGCGGTATAGACGATAAGTGAGTGAATAGTTACATCATTGAAAGACTGATAGAACTCACACAGTAATTATTGTCAGGTCATCTAAAATCTTCGAAGTAAGAACCCCCCCCCCCACCTTTTTTTTTTTTTTTTTTTTAAACCTGGTCTCCGGAGCCAGAAAGTGAAGAGAACACTAATGGTTGACCCTTCACAGCTCACATGTTTGAACTCGGTCCCTTCAGAAAGAACCACCAGACATGCTTCGAAAAACCACTTGCCACACGCAAGACCTATGAAGCCTTTGTGACAGCGTCACGGACAGCATGTGCGTTTCGTGTTAAAGTTGAAGTAACTTTCCTGTGCAGTATTTAAATACGCAACAATGTTCTGTGTGCAGTTGTATAAAGTATCTAGTTTTGTTCTTGGTAAAGGTGTACTTTATTACCAGTTTCGTCTATGTCGCAGTCGAACATCTATAAGCACAACACGAGAATAACGCCTAAGTTATCTCTGTATATTCTAGCATACTCAGCCTCGTCTCTGATGATTACTTCGCACTTTTCTCTGACTTCTCTAAAGGAATTACAAAATGCATTACACCACAGCACTGTCGAATCTTTAAATCTAACTGATCAGTTAATTTTCAATAACAGCGACATGATGACATGATGTAAACATGTATTGGTTGATATCGTGACATTAATTAACACTAATGAAAGGAGTCAAGACTTAAATGTCAATAGGTTTTTAAACAATGAACTTCAGGTCTTCGGGAGTATATTGATTTTTGGTTTGATTAGCTGCATTTTTTTACAAAGAGAGAGAGAAAGAGGCTGATGAGAAAACAGCTCTTAATTGCTACTGTAGAACTAACTGTATATCCTGTATATAGCATTGCAGGGGGCCTGGAGCCTAACCCAGAAGGTCCACGGCATGCTGGACAGGGTGCCAATCCATTGCACGCACCTAAAACACTATAGGCAATTTGGAACGCCAATTATGTCATCTTGGAGGAAACCAGAACACCCGGAGGAAACCCACCAAGCACATGAAGAACATGCAAACTCCATGCACACCTGAGGCGGGAATCAAACCCGGACCCTGGAGGTGCGACCGTGCCGCCCTGTCTTGTAGAATGAATTTTGACAAAAGCGGTATAACACACATCAGAACATTCTGTTGTAGGACAATAATCTACTCTGGGGTCATTTCGTATCAGGTTATATCACACCACCCATGCCCCAGATTATTTTCCCATAAGAGCATGCCATGTCAAGGTTTATTCTCTAAGTGAGAAACAACAAGTGGTGACTGAATGCATTAATGTCTTTGGATGAATATTTCATGTTTACAATTGTGTTGCTGAATTGTGCTCATGACATTATACAGTAGATGTTTTCTGTTAGGGCTGGTTAACGAAATGACTGTGATAAATGGATCCTTTAAATATCATTATTAGGATTACTGAAGTGCACATCTGAAGAGCACAGCTGTATTCCTGCATCACACCTGGTGTCCCAGGATAAACCCCAGATCTACCATGATCCGCCCGGGAATACGGCGCTTAGTGAAAACGAATAAACAAAACCAAAAGAATTCTTCCTGCCCCGAACCATTCCTTATCAACTTTATGTACTGTATGCATTGTACAATCTCCGGATCACATGTTCTGGGTCATTGCTCTAGTTTCTAGTATACTTTTCAAAAAATCCCAGGAAATAAATAAATAAATAACAAGCTTGTTCATGCAACATACCCCCCCCCCCCCCCACACCCCCCAAAAGTGCAACACAGAGCCTTCACAGAAAAGAGCATGTGATGTTACGATCAATTCAGTGCAAGCAGCCTTAAAGCGCTTGCTCTCTAAATAACACAAGTATGAAACATGGCCTGGAAATCTGAGTTTGAAAACGTCTCTCTCTGTGCTGCACTGTGTTGTTGAGGTGTTATTGCGGAAGGTACAAAATATTATGAAGATAAAGCGTGAATAAATTAATTGCATTAATAAAACAACCAAAGCGACAAATAAGAAACTTGTGTACACAGAGGACTCTTTAAACCTATGTGGCCTGATCACGTCTCTGCTTAGCTGTTTAAAATCCTGCAACGCTGCTCGTGTACAGGAAACGCAGCTCTCTAAACACAAGAAAGTAAACACTCACGCTATAAGAACACTCAGTGTGAAATTAAAAAAGGGGAATTACTGCTCAACAGCCAGTGCAAGAGTGTGAGAGGGGAGACCGGTTCTGGGTGCTGTTGCTGTCGGAAAAAAAAAAGCAAAACTTTGCACATCAGCTTGTTACTCTGTTGATGTTTCAGTACGGCTGAGTACACCGAGTCGTGAGTAATATAAAATTTTGAGCAGTTTAAAAAGCATTTAAAACAATGGCACAAGAGTAACAGTGAAGTTTGCATTATCAACATGAGTACCACAGCACGACTGAGTTTCAGATGAATAGGTTGAACTGGTCTTTTTTATAATAGAAGAGTAACCCAAGAATTTGAAACATTTATTATCATTTATTATTTTTCTGGAATTAAGTTTCTCCTTAAAACCCAAGCGGCACAAATACGTACCGGCAACAGTGCATAGATCAAAGACTCGTATAAAAAAAAAAGGGGGCTTATATGGAGTATATGGTGTTAGTGGGGACGTTTTAGACTTCAAACTGAGAATTTGGGTTTTCAGATACTTCAGTTATCATAACTTAATAATAATAATCATCATTAATAAATATAATAATCGTGTAAATTTTACCACCAGCAGAATATGGGACTGACATCGCAAAAATGTAGAACTCTCAAAATGAGCATGTTATTATTATCATTGTTATTATTATTATTATTATTATTATTATTATTATTATTATTATTGGTAGGTTTTCTCCGAGTTCTCCGGTTTCCTCCAACAGTCCAAAGACATGCAGATTAGGTTCATTGGCGTTCCCAAATTGCCCGTAGTTTGAGAATGTTGATCAATGATTGTAAAATGGGAATAAATACAATGGTAATCACCATTGGCCTCCATGGTCCCTAGTTGGACTACAGAGGTTCCTAGATGGATGGATGGATGTACAGTACCAGTCAGAAGTTTGGATTCATGTTTCTATTTTCTATGAAATAACACAAATGTAGGTAGTTAAGCAACATCAACAGTCAGTTGTTATTTTAAGCCACGATGGTCTGATGTTCTGCAACAGTTCTTGCACGAATCATATTGTCAAGTGCGTTTGCAAAACCCATCAAGCACCATGGTGAAACTGGCTCTCATGAAGACCTTCTCAGGAAAGCAGGACCAAAACTTACCTCTGCTGCAGAGGAGACGTTCATTTCGAGTCACCAGCCTCAGAAATCACCAATTAACAAACAGAACCTCAGATTAGAGCCGTTATGAAGGCTTTACAGAGCAGAAGCAGCAGAAACATCTCAATATCAACTGTTTAAGGAAGATTATTGTGTATTTTGGACGCCTTCAGTATTGTTTTACCTTGTTTAAGACCACAGAATTAGAAGGCGTGTCCAAACCTTTAAACAAACAGAAGGACAAATGTTATGAAATAGTCATGTGCAAATATGTTCCCGACTTCCTCTCTGATCTCTCCATGCTACTCCGTCCTGATCGCCTGCCACCCTCTGGACTCAGACCATGCCAAGCACAGTGAGAGGCTGAAAGACTTCCACACATATCCCATGGCTATAAATTAGCCAATTTGTTGAGCGCTATGAATATTCTGAATAGGCAGACAAAGGCAGCCTGCTTCTCGCACTTTCTGCAGAGTTGACACTGGCAGGCGTCCAAAGCAACAGCTGCAGAGAATCAATCTGCCGTTGCGTAACAGATCGGCTCAGATTAACTGAATTATATAGCGCGAGCAACGCTGTTGATGGTTTATTATAGTTTATTACAAGCATTTAAAACTTACACGTTGTGTTTTCACGTACCCCAGCCACGCTGATTAGGTTACGCAATGACAGCGAGCGACACGTTCACTGTAGTTCAGAGGCCTTGTGGACAGAACGTGCTGTACAGTGTAACTGTACACTTGGCTCGAGTGAAGCAAACTGCAGACACACCCACTGGTCAAACACTAAAAGGTGATTATTTCCCCACCATTTCATTTGCAAGATAACAGCCTGATAAGATTTTTTTTTACAGGTTTGCAAGAGGAGTTGCATCTTCTATACAAAACATCTACATTACCTTTATTGTCTTTATCATGTTGCATTCATCAGAAACCCCACATGAGGTCTGAGTAACGTTTCTATCATTGATGTTGCACTGGCATGTGTAAGTTATGCAACCGGAACTAGCTTTCATTTACTGTTCATCTACTTCCATAGAATTCAATTCAATTTGTGTTTTAATAATAAGCATTGTTGCAAAGAATCAAAGAATCTTTACAGAAAATGTCTGGAAATCTATTAAACCGTAGTGCCATGGTGGTGTAGTGATTAGCACTGTAGCTGCGCACCTCTAGGGTCGGTACTCCCTTGGAGTTTGCATGCTTGGTGGATTTGTTCCCCACCGAAACATGCTAATGTGATTTTCAGGTCTATGAAATATTGTCAGTAGAATCACCAACAGAGTGACTTTGCCAGTAGATTTGCTGACTTTTTAGACCCTTTTAGCAATATGTTGCAAAGAAATTGCAAAAAGCACACAAAAAGCTAAAAAAAAAAAATTGACAAGCAACAATTCTGGACACAATTTGAAAATAGAGTACATTAGCACCGTCGCCTTGCACCGCCAGGGCCTGGGTTTGAATCCCTTCTCGTGTGTGTGCATAGAGTTTGCATGTTCTTCCCGTGCTTGGTCCCAAAGACCTGCAGATTAGATTTGATTGGTGTTCCCAAATTGCCCGTAGTGTGGGAATGAGTGTGTATCAGGGTTTGACATTAACTTTTTTGCCCACTGGCCGATGTGGCTAGTGGATTTCCGGAGTCACTCGCCATTCAGCCTTTTTACTAGCCACAGTTTTCTTACCAGAAAATCGCAGTTTTTTCTTCACCATGATATGTTAATGTTTGTTAGATCTAGATTTACTTATAAATGACAGC
>JAQQZT010000017.1:4888521-4903114 GCA_030068275.1 Clarias platycephalus
AGAATGTAGAAAATAAATCACTAAACAAAAACAAAGAAATCTGCAAGTGACCCCAAACTTTTGAACGGTAGTGTATATGGTTCTACCATGGTACATACTTTGGTACAACAGTACCCGTACAAGATGGAACACGTACCAGGATGCTATCAAAAATATTTCATGCATGTTTATGTAACATAATAGTAATATTGATATACTGTACTATAGTACCATTGTACAGTATGTATGTAGCATTTATGAAATACCATAGTGTATGTCGAAATCTACTGTATATAAATGATATTCAATGATATCTTTACATGTCATACATCGGAGGACCCAAAACAAATCTCAGACGTTTTTTGTCTTTATGTCTGTATGTCTGTATGTCTGTCCAGCAAGAATTGGTCACAGCATCACATAAAACTGGAATTACAGAATGTGATGAAACTTTAACAGTACTTTGGTATCTTCCTGAAGTTAAACCTGCAACATACATGAAGTCAAAATGTTGAGTAGAAGTGACGTTATGAGCATTTATGTGCCGCCGCAAGTTTTGTGGGCGTCTTAAATCGACCACTGGACAGAATTTAATGGAACTTTTGCAGTGCTTGGATATCTGCCTGAAGTTTAACCCGCACCATAAGTGAAATAAAAATGTTCAATAAAAGTGATGTTATGAACAGTTATGTGCCAGATTTAATAATCTAATTTAAAATACTCTTCCAATAAGCTAATTGCTCAATGTAAAATGTGGTAATGAATGTACTATACCATATCCTAGTAGTATGTACTGTACTAACATATCTAACATATTCCTTATTAGATACCTGTTGAACTTTGTTAGCAACTGTGGTACCCAGTAAATACCACAATATTGTAGTGAAAAGTAAACGCTAGCTAAGCTAACGGTTCTGTATTGTTAGCATGAACTGAGTAGAGACTTGCTAGTTTGAAGTTTGATCTGATTAAATACTCTTCTATAAATCAGCGATATAATTGTATTAAATCCTGCCACAAGGATGTTTGAGAGAGATGATAAAAAGCATAGAGGCGGGATGTCAAAAGTGACAGAAACCCTTTCATTCTCTTCAGGACAGCTAATCATGTCACTGAACAATAGCAAAAGAAGCGGTTTGACCCTGCTAGGTTGTGTGGTTGAATACGCAACCGGCACTTTAACAGATTTTTCTGCTTCATTCCCAAGCTTAACCTTTGGCTCTCTTTCAGGTATCTTTCAGGTTCTCCGTCATGTCCATCATATTCTAAAATAAAAACGGTTCTAAAATGCTAGTCTGTAACAGTGGCTGACTTTTCTTTCCACGTATGTTTCCGAGGGATTCCACAGGCCTGTGATATAATGTGTAACTGCTGATTCTCGGACAGAACGTTGGGATGATCTAAGCAACCCTTTGATTAAAGCCTAGAAGATAAATCGCTTTGTAATTACAGGCATCTCCCGAACTGCTCTCTGTGCTCATTATGTAACCAAGGCAACCACCAATCAAACATGTCACAGACGTGGAGAAAATGGTAAACGTTTAAGCGTGGTAACGTATATCAGGATGGATGTACAGTTAAATTATATATATATATATATATGTATTTTTATTTTTTATTATACTTATTATGCTTATTTTATACTGCTTATGCACACACACACCCTACAAGCAATTTGCGAATACCACTTACCCTAATATGCATGCCTTTGGACTGTGGGAGGAGACCAGTGTACTTGGACAAAGCCTACTACTGTAAGCACTGGGAGAACATGCAAATTCCATGCACGCAAGCCTGAGGTAAGCTCGAACCCTCAACCCTGGAGGTGTGAGGCTTCAGAGCTCACCACCACGCCAACTTGCCACCCCATGTCTAAGTATATTAAAGTATATTTAAAGAGAAGTACTTTAGTACCCCTGGGGGGGGTTGATCTCAGCCTTTATTTATAAACAGCAGTTTCAGAATTCATAAATCCTGACCTGCTCATCACTTCTGATGTATGCACACAGATCACGTACCCTGGGTCGCATATCAGACGCTCCACTACATCTCATGCCAGCGAAAGACTTTCCTAAAGGCGAGTCAAAAAGAGTGATTTAGAGTTTTGCAAGTTTACAACCTGTGGAGTATAATTAACTTTTCCATTGACTGTGCCAAGGGAAAGATCTAAAATTGATTTGACCTCTTCCCGCTGGTAAAGCGAGCGAGCTACCCGGTTCAAGATCAGGCTCTGCATATGATGTGGCTTGTCCTTATCTCGCTTCACTGGGCTAATCGCTAAGTGGTTTACACACAGACAGAAGAAAAGGCCAAATACTACAGAATATATTACATTGCATAACTAAACCAAAGATATGGTTCATGAAACATGCTAAACATTTCTAAGCCCAGCCCAAGCTATCATAAGCAGGTTTTTTCCAGCCCTGTAGTGTCTGTGTAATGTAATTATTTGAACCGAGTTACATAATGTTCATTTTTGTGTTTGCCTTGTGGTCAAATTCAAGAAATGCTTATACAGTCAAGGGCTGTGACTCAATTCTTTCGACAAATACGGAATTAACTGCTGCAAAAAAGTTTAATACAACAAATCTCTTTATTATTAATTATTGCATTTCCTTTCCAAAAATATTGTTATAGTAACTAAAACAGCTGAGATGGTGATCATACAGTATGTACAGTATGTCCATAAGTTGTGTCAGAATTTGTGTAGGAAAAGTTATTTAGATGTGGATTACCCATGTGCATAGGCTAACTTTTCTGGATGACATTGAAAACCACTTTCCAGTTCAGCACCCCTAGTGGAAAACTACAGCAAGTCCCCGAAGTTCGCTTGTAAGTCGTATTTGTTCGTAAGTTGGATTCGTTCGTAAGTCCGTCAAAGTGAGTCTTAAACACCTTTGACACAAATATACAACGTTAAGCATTAAAAAAAGACAAATACACAGGTCTGGTGTTTTTCGTTCCGCGTTATATTCTCGTGAGACTGCGCCTTTAAATCGCGAGGGAAATCCCGGTGGATTAAGTAATTAGTTGGTATGAAATTTGTGTATTGTAAGAGAGTGATAACAGGGACTGAAAAAAGACCAACTCAATTCAGTTAAAAGCCCCAGGGTGTGTGTATGTGTGTATGTATGTGTGTGTGTGTGTGTGTGTGTGTGTGTGTGTGTGTGTGTGTGTGTGTGTGTGTGCGGTTCGCTAACTGCTCCAGTGGTTGTGTGATGGAGTGATAGCAACCAAAAAAACAAACCAGACAGAAACTTTACGCATAGACAGTGTGTGAAATCGAGACACGTGACACGCAGAAAGACCGGGTTGAGTTCGAAAAACCAGAGTGTACAGAAAAAAAAAGCTGCTTACACGCGGCAGTTTGCACATTACCCTGGGGCCCACCAGTGTTTCCTGCTGCTGGAATTACAGCAATGCTAGACCCAGCCCGTGCACCAGTTCACTTTCATCTCATCCCCACTCCCCGCAATGCCCCACAGGTCAGCTTATTTTAGTTACAGCCACTGTTCGGATAGACGAATGTTTGTGTCCTTTGCGAGGCATGGTGCCGGTCACACCGCACACCGGGGCAACCTGAGAAAGGGAGGACCGTCTCAGTAGAGCATGGCACAGCACGGAGATGAAAGCACCAAAGGAACGTTCTGTGTTGAAACTGGAACCTCTCTTTGCACAAGACGGCTCTTCCATGTCCCCCCTCGGACATGTCGCTGGGATTCGATAACACAAGCTGGGGGTGATTTTATGAGCCGGCGGGATTCGTCATGTGTCCCACCCATCGTTCATTTTAAGTGCATATTAGATGTTAGATATGCAAATGGGAATGAAATTCCCAAACATGTGCCGTCATCCGACTCCCGGACTCGCTCGAATGAAATCACGAGCTCGATGCTCAGATTCCCATGAACGCTAATACCGAGTCGTTTCTCGCGGCGACAGGATTATGTTCTCAATTTATGATGCAAGAACATTGTGTTTTGGCGATACGCAGAATTTCAGTTCCGAGGATCCGGCGATCAGCAGTTTAGGGCTGTCACGATGTGTCTAAGCGCAGACAGCTAAAGACATGCCATGCTGGAATGCTGAAAGCAAGGAGGGGATGTGATACTTGGAAATGTCTTGGGTTCTGAGAAAAGGAGGAATGAGAGAGAGAGAAAAAAAAGGGACAAGCAGATTCTTTCACAAGCTTTTGTGGGCTCCTGCAGAAATGTTATTTAATATCTTTGATATAGGTGAAAGGACACTGAAGAGGGAGAGACAGCGGGAGAATAAAACAACAACATAAAAATGTCCACAGCAGCTGAGAACATTAAAAAGTGTCGGATTTCTGGAACCGTTCCTGCATTAACAGCGTGGAGCTGCATGCAAATGTGAAAAGTTCTCTCTTACCTTTGTGATATTCTTATGAAAGACAAGGGAAAGGGTTTAAACAGTGAAGTAAAGACCAGGACAAGTTTTACTAAGTTAATATTTGACATCATCATCATCATCATCATCATCATCATCATCAGTGTGGCTGCAGGGCAAAAAGAGAGGGGGAAAAAAACAGTCCTGTAATGATTCTTAATTAGAGCTTGAACATCACAAACTGCAATTTCAGCATAAGCATTTCTGTTGAGCAAACAGGAACGATAAGAATATACGCATTATCTGTTCAAAAACATTAATTAAGTTGCCACTCATAGCTAGTTTGTCCACCCACCGCGTATGCACGTACTGTAGCAAACCCTGTGCTTTAAATGCTCTGTTATTGTGTATGCGCTCTGGGGTGAGCTCTGTTGGTAAGTCATGTGACTTTCTTAAAACCTGTGTAATCTGTGTAATCTAACCAGGTCTAAACGAAGCACGCCACCCTGGCAGAAACGACTGGCGCACAACACCAGGAAGTGCCGAGGGAATCATTTCATAAGGCTCAGGTTTCTCCGGGAACAATGCAGACGGAGGGTTCGGGCCACAATGAGCGTGGAAGCATGGCTCGGAAAACCTTTGTCCGCAACGACGGACAAAAGATGCGAATAATTATGCAATCTTCAAAAATCTTTTGCTGATCGAAGAAATAAAAAATTGAATCACTGGGTCAGTTTTTGATTCAAATCAATTCAGACTTGAATTAGGTAAACTTACAGATGTTAAATACTCAAACTATTTTATAATATACTCAAAATCTTTTACAAATACTCGCATTTTGCAAGAGTATCGCTGCTGCTCCTTTGAGTTTATGTGAGCAATATTGGTCTGGATTGTTCAGCAGGATATATATATAAATATATATGCATATTTATATAATCATATATATGATTTCGCCCAGATTTTCTCTCTAATTTAGGCATAGCCAGATCCCGTCTGCTCCTCTCTTAGGGACCGATGTCATGAAGGCAGCATCAACCAACCAGTGAGGGCGCAGAGTATCACATACTTCCTCCAAGATACACATGATGCCAGCGGACCGCATATTTTTAAATTGTTGCTCATGCAATATTGGGCGTAACACACTCGGAGGAAATGCTTTTGGCTTGCATGAGCATGTAGAAGTGCATGATTGGCTTGTATCACTATGACAACCCAGAAAGAGCATGGCCTATCTGCTCTCTAGGCTCCCAGCTACAGGTGTCTGTAACATCACCCTGGAATCAAAATCCAGGATCTATACTGTTTAATCCTGTATACAGGGAGAAATAGCGTTTGGAGCCTATCCCAGGGGACTTAGGGCAAAGGACGGGGTACACCCTGGAAAGGGTGCCAATCCATCGCAGGACACACATACAGTACACACACTCATTCACATTCACTCGCCTAAATGTAAATGCCATGATCCAACTGGAATTAAAGGGGTTATTTTACAAAGTTATAAAGTAATTATGCGGACTTGTATATTTCCATCAATTTATTTTCTAATTTGTAAACTTAAAAAAATCTCCATTTGAGGGCTGTACCAAAAAAAAAAAAGAAAAGAAATAAAATAAAATCCCAACTCAGATCCTTGTTAGGTTTGAGGTTCAGCTTCTCATACATGCACATGTTTCTCACTTCCTCATCTCCAGTTCAGAGGAAGTTGAGTACATGTCTCCCCTGTCTCAAACTGATCTGAGAGCAGATGATCTGGGGAAGTCACTTCTGAAGGCACCAGGAAGAAAGAGGAAGCTAAACCAAAAAAAAAAAAAAAGACAGAATAAATATAAAAAAGGAAAAGAATGAAAAAAAAAAAAAAATCCCCAGAAACACAACCTTCCGGGACCTGTTGTTAACTTGCGCAGTCTCATTATTCCCGCTACTGTGACCCATCTGAAGTGGCCTTTGGCTGGTTAAGTTTTATACACTTCCTGTGTGGGAATAGTGGCTTGCAACCACATCTGAAACCTTTGGGCCCTCCTTCAGCTTTAAATACTTTGAGAATATTTAGGTAAACGCTAAACCTGACCAGAGAACAGTTTTTAGGGCGCAGGCTAATTGAGAGTTTATAATGACTGAGCGGCTGCGCTTTCCGAGCACGTGTAAAGACAGCCATCTGTCCTCAGAGCAACAACGACGACGACAAGGGGGAAAAAAAAAAGTACAAGGACCACTGTGGACTACAGCTTGTAGTAGCTAATACAGTCGAGTAAACATGAGATATCTATTCAGAAGTTCGACTTCTTCAAAAATTTAATGGTGTCTACTGTATTTTGACTTGGGTGGGGGAAAAAAAGAAGCTTTGACTGCACAGGATGGCTATTTGTTCTTTTTTTTCCACACAAAAACCACAAGAATTTGTGTGTAACAGAAAAGTTTTGTCCTTATTTAACTAAATTAGCAACATAGCACAGCCAGCTCTGTTTGCTAACAACCCAGCTAATGTTAGGTGAAGTATTGCTGTACTGTATAACCCGATGTTACTTTCTAGCTAAGATTAAGCTAAATTGTACTGTATAAAGCATGTTTGATGTAATGTTACAACTTGTAGCTATACCACGGTATACACTGATCAGCCATAACATTATGAGCACTCACTTATTATTGAGTTCCCCCTGAATGTACCACCAAAACAGTCCTGACACCTTTTCTATAGACCAGCAGTTCCCATGTGCATCAGTCAACCTTGGCTGCCCATGACCCTTTTCCCGGTTCACCGCTTTTTGGCCGGTTCTCCCCACTACAGACTCTGAACATCCCACTTAAACTTCAGTTTTTGATGTGCTCTGACCCAATCATCTAGCTATCACATTTTGGCCCTCGTCAAAGTCACTCAAATCCTTATGCTTGCCCATTTTTACTGTTTCCAACACATCCACTTCAGGGACAAAATGTTCACTCGCTGCCTAATATATCCCACAGACATCCAGCTGCTATTGTAACGAGATATTGTAACTGTAGCTACTGTGACAGGGGGCCAATTGTAATGGCTAGATGACTGGGTCGGAGTAACTCCAAAGCTGCAGCTCTTGTGGGATGTTCTCAGGCTTCAGTGGTCAGGACATACCAAGAATGATCCAAGTAAGGAAAACCAGTAAAATGGTGGTTCATGGTCATGGGTGGCCAAGGCTCATTGATTCGCGTAGGGAGCGAAGGCTGGTCCTTGTACTCTAATTCAATATAAGAATTGCTGAAAAAGTTAATGCGGGCTCCAATAGAAAGATGTCGGAACACACAGGTCATTACTGGTTTGGTGGCAAAAGAAGAGACCTACTCAATATTAAACAGGTGGTCATAGTGTTATGGCTGATCGGTATATACAGTAGTACCATGGTACTTATTCGCTAATATAGTACAGTACATGGACCACACAATGGTACATGGTACATACTTTGGTACAACAGTACATGGACTATAGTATGGTACCTCGTTCTACCATCTACTGTAGTATGGTACACTGCATTACATATCTGGATACTGTCAAAAATATGTTATACATGTTTATTTACCATAATAGCAATACTTATATAGAATGTTATCACTGTACCATTACTCTAGCGTTACTATGACCGCTGCAGTGTCATTTTACCCTCCAAAGGCTAAGACACAATACTTTGTTGAAGACCATGATGGGTACAGTGGCACTCTGTAGTGCTATGGTGCGTATAACAATACTATGTTGATTACTTACTGTGTACCAGAGTGGCTACCAAAGTTCAGCAGGTGTGGTATGATTGGACATACTGTTCCATATACAGTAATAACTGCATAAGCTGTATGTTGTATAACAACCATAGTAAACCTTATAATGGGTCAGCAGGTATCTAATATAGGTTGCCTGTACTATACGATATTATATAAGTAATATAATATCGTATAGTACAGGCATCCTATATTAGATACCTGCTGATCCATTATAAGGTTTACTATGGTAAAAACTATAGTACATAC
The DNA here is from genome assembly GCA_030068275.1 of Clarias platycephalus. Classification (NCBI taxonomy): domain Eukaryota; kingdom Metazoa; phylum Chordata; class Actinopteri; order Siluriformes; family Clariidae; genus Clarias; species Clarias platycephalus. Next base: position 4,896,844 of record JAQQZT010000017.1, read on the forward strand.
CATAATATACCATAAATATTGCCATTGTAGGTACCATAGAACTTTACAGAGTACCAAGGTAGGTACTATGGCACTTCAGTGGGTACCAAGGTAGTACTATGTGGTGTTCCACAATATTTTGGTGAATACCATTGTACTTACTACTGTACGTAGGTACTACAGTGGGTAACAAAGTTCAGAAAGTATCTAATATCGTATGTTTGTACATACTGTATTATATTAGATATGTTCATACTACTTGTATACTATACTATACTATTTAGTATAGTATAGTGTAGTATACAGTAGTATAGTATAGTATAGTATAGTATAGTATAGTATAGTACTATACTAAAGCACAGCAATTTAACCATGGTGCCTACACATGGTAAAATTGCTGTGCTTTGTAATCTTTAATGAATCATAGGATGATTGTGCTTAACAGCAAGATACATTTTCAAAAAAGGGAAAGTTTAAATAGTAATATGAGACAACTTTGAGATGAGTCATATTTCCCTTTGAAGAGCTTTAAACAGTCCCCAAACTATGCTTTACATCAAATCCCATTAAATTATGTAATTTTAAGGCAAATTTCCTCAAATGAGGATCTCAGTACCAGATGAACCTTGACATTGTGTACATCAGAAACTTAGCTCGCTAGTAAGCTACCTCACGTTAGGCTAACTGTTACGTAGTTACAAACTATTAGCTAAGCAGGCAGCAGCCCTGAATAAGTATTTATGGGAAATCTCTCTCTCATGTCTGGGGATTTCGCAGGACACATCTGCTGATTCAACCATTCCTCAGACTTTTCTCAAACACACCCCTTTTCCTGCTCATTTCACAGCAGCTACTGAATAATGCACTTTAAGTTGAATAATAATAAGCAGGTAATAGTCTTTTCACTGCTCCTATTACGTGTTATGATTCACGCAGCTTCGATGATTAACACGTCAAACTCTTTACAAATGCAGGAAAGATGAAAAACTGGTCTAGTTTCACACCGCGCCATGCCCGCGAGCAAAGTGTCGCAGGATGAGTAATTAAACCACATGAATCTGATGGCACGGGATGACTCATGTCGAAGAAGGCACGTCATCCAGAGTGAACATTAAAGTGTCAGGAGAAAAAAACAAACAAACATAATAATATGATAATCAGGAAAATGACGTCGATGTGATATTCTTGCTTAATCACAACTAGGTCGAATTCTCAAACGTGATTGGTTGGATTTGTCCGATTTTTATTTCAATAACATTAATTTAAAAAGAAAATGTTGTATCTACTCATTCGAATACGAAGTCCCTTATTCATTACTAACAACTTGAACTTGTAAGGAAATTTTAGGATGTGTTACAGTCAAGCAGATAACTGAAATTGTTGATGTTTTCTATGAGGGAATTTGGAAGGAGTCTCCAGTGTCAGTACTTTATAACAGTAACATGACAATCTCTAGAACAAAGGTTGGGTTTCTCAATAACATGACAAGCTTAGTTTCTACCGTATGTCATTATTTTTTGAGAAAAGAAGCATCAATTGGTAAAAGAGAAGCATATGAATAAATGAATAAACCAAATAAGTAGCACTTTACTTTTACAGAACAAAAGCTCTATAGGATATGCTTGTTAAAGGACATCTATTATGCAATTTTTAAAATATTTTCAGATGGGTCTCCAGTCTGTGCAAACATACAAAAAACAGGGTATTTCCTGGTATATTCCCTGGTATATCCCCTGGTATATCCCCTGGCTCGATGCTCAGCTCTGCTCAGCTTTCGTCAACAGTCAAATACACTCCCTGTTCGGTAATCGGAGAGTGAATCACAGATGAGAAATCGAAAAAATTGAATGGTTAAAGATCTTTAGCACGTTAAAATTAGAAAATATGAACTAATCCCAGCAAAAAAATATTCAGTTTTTCTTTTTAATTGACATACAGTATATTGGTGCAGGTGTTTGCTTACATTAAGCAAGCTTATTACTATTTTATTTTAAAGTAGATTATTAAATCTGCCACATAATTGTTCATATCATCGTTTTTACTCAACATTTTGAATTTGACTTATGGTGCAGGTTAAACTTCAGGCTGATATCTAAGTACTGCAAAAGTTTCATTACATTCCGTCCAGCCAGTTTAACGTGATGCTGTAACAAAAGTTCGTTATCCTGTCAAGCTGTTACACCTCGGAAGACCTGCGTAAATATGGGAAAATGCGAGAGGCAGTAATATAGCTAACATCTGGACCAATGACGTGACCTTGCATACATTGTCTGGACCAATCAGAATTGCTTTTTCTCTGCATGAGAGAAATCATGCTTTAGTGTAACTGGTGTTATGTGATTGGTGATCAGGTGGGAAATGCTTAATAAGGTCCCAGACATGGAGCTTTTTTTCCAGTCCCTGTGGAAAATACACTTCATCAAAGGGGCATTCAGGGGTGGCGCATTAAAAAAAAAAAAAAAAAAAAAAAAAAATAAATATATATATATATATATATAAAATCCAGCATGCCAGAAAACAGAATCTGGGTAATATTTCAGTTGACACATTTTGGAGACCACCAAAGTCTCTAAACTTGTAAACGTCTTACAAAGTGAGTTTTAATGTAAAATAATAAACTTCACGGTGGGAACTTTGCTTTGCGCTGCTTCACACTACCCATAATTGATCATTTTCCTGTAACATTATGCCACCCATGTTTTTAATGCTTGATTAACTGACGCTTTTTGACACATTTGATTTAGACACAGACGCTGTTATTGTTCTCCACGGCAGACGCTGACTGTTAGGATCAGACGCTAATTTGAATAATAGCGATTCTGCTCGACAGGCAAGTTTACCGTCATTGTGTGTGAACTAACCTAAGGGCATCCACCGTTACACACCACCTCACCGTGGAAGAACTGATATATATATATATATATATATATATACACACACAGATACAGAGCGAATACACTGCCGCTGGTGTTTTATTGATTCGTCATAAATCTGGGCAATGCTTTGGATCTTAGATGAATTAACTTCAAACTTGAAACGAGGGAATTTACAAAAACATTTTTTAAATAAATGCATTAAAATAACTCGGGGTTCACTCCGGTGTAGTTTTCCTATCATGAGTTTCATCAGTGGAACAACTATCCCAGCACTCCCAGTCATGTCGGCAATGTGAGAGAAATTATTCCGCAGCTGCTGAAAGACATTCACTTCATAAAGCTGTTATGTAAGATAGACGGATATTTTGTGTGGTCGAGATGAACGTTAGCAGCCCCTCGAGGATGGTGGTGTTTTCAGGGCAAGCGCATTAACCCAGGCTGAGGGGCGTTCTGATTGGCTGACAGGGACACACCTCTGAGGCGCTTCAACAAACCACACACACACACACACACTCACACAGTCACAACATGGAGATATGCTATCTCGGCAATGTTCTAGCAGGCGAAATGAATACACATTGCTTAACATCGCTCTGAAACAGGGCAATAAAAACACATCATATGACCGAATGGGTACAGAGTCTCAGTTTAACATGGGACAAACATCTCAGATGGGAAATAAACAATACAAATGGTGTTTTGTTTACAGGCAGAAGTAATTGCACCCCAGATTGTTGCAAACAGCTGAAAACGAAGCTAGAGAATGTATTTCTGGAAGATTTCTGTGTAGGGTGTGTGTGTGTGTGCATCGGGTCTTCTTCAGTTGATTTATTAGATTTTAGTTCTGTTTTTTTTTTGGTTTTTTTTTTGGTGAGGACCACATTGTCCTCAGGCTCGACTGGTTCTCAAAAAGAGATAATAAGGTTGTGGCTTCTTTAATTACAGTAATATTGCCGTCCTTACATGGAAAATAAAACCAGCCTATGTATGTGTGTGTGTGTGTGTGTGTTTTCAGTTAGTTTGGCTTCCTGTTGCCATGCAGAAAAAAACTTAGAGTAAAAAAAAACAAAAAAAACATCTGAGAAGATTTCTTCAACAGATAAATATTCATAACAAGAAAAAAAAAAAACAGTGAACGTGTAAAAGCAACTGATTAATGCTCTACAGGAGATCTAAGTTGCTATGAAACCAGCTCAGATATTAATTACAGTTTTGCTGTACTGTATATTTACGTGCTTATACTAATACACCAATTATCCATAGTGTAACATTGTGACCATCCGTCGAATACTGATCCCCCGTTTGCCATCAATACACCTGATGACACCTTTCTATTGGAATCAGCATCAACCTTTTCATCAATTTGATCTACACTAGCTCTTCTTTTGGATCGGACTACACGGGCCAGCCTTCATCCACCCATCATGACCCTGTCGCCAGTTCAACGGTTTACCTTCCATGGACCACTTTGGGTATCTTCTGACCACTGCAGATCAGGAACATCCCTCAAGAGCTGAAGTTATGGACGTGCTCTGACCCAGTTGTCTAGCCATTACAATTTGCTTCTTGTCAAAGTCACTCAAATCCTTATGCTTGCCCATTTTTTCTGCTTCCAGCACGTGAACTTCTGGGGAAAAGGTTCATTTGATGCCTGATATATCCCACCCACTTCCAGCCGGCATTGTAACAGCAACTACGCTAATTCTTTTCCACCAGATCTTTCTTTCTCTACCCATCGCGAGGCATCTGAGATTGTGCCAGCTCCAGTAGGCAGAGATCTTGAGGCATCCAGAGAAGGACCACCTCCAGCTGGATTCTGCTTCATGATGGTTTGGATCTACACAAACTGCTCCTGAGCTCCCAATGATCCAGACCCACCTCTGTCCTCTCCACCTGCTGACTCATCGCTGTGCTGAACTGCTGGACTCCATGATAACTTGGACAACTTCTTGTTAAGTTATCATGATGTCGTGATATCATTTCTGTTTTGTCTGTATTTCCGTTATCACCCAAATGAGGATGGGTTCCCTGTTGAGTCCGGTTCCTCTCAAGGTTTCTTCCTATTGCCATCTCAGGGAGTTTTTCCTTGCCACCGTCGCCGACACCATTGGCTCGCTCATCAGGGACAATCTCATTATTATCTAAACACATTTATTCTCACTCATGCACACTTCCATAAATTTTCTTTTCATTTTGTGAAGCTGCTTTGAGAAAATGAACATTGTTAAAAGCGCTATATAAATAAAATTGAATTGCATTGCACTGAATAACGAGATATTGAAAACGTAGCCAAATAAAAATTGCGATGGCTAGACAACTGGGTCAGAGCGACTCCATCTCTTGTGGGATGTTCCCGCAAGAGCTAATAAAAGTCCTGTATTTTTGATAGTTAAGTAAATTTGAAGGTGAGTACTTTTACTCAACTACACAAATAAATGGACTTCTACTTCTACAGTAATGATTGCCCGAGGGAATCCCGATTTTTACTCAAGTACAGGATTTTTGCACTTTGCCCACTTCCGAGAAACAACTGACAAATAAAGGCTTCCTCTTATTTACTAAATATATCTCCGAATGAACAGAAAAGGCTTTAGGAAGAACTGAATCAGATACACGTGCCTCCTTGTGATCATGCACAGCACATAAAGATTAGATTACACTCCGCTGGATAACTACTGATTTTCCTCCCTCCTGATCTAATCTCAGCTTTTTAACATTAATTATTACAGGAACAGCCATATATTTCCGTGTGCTCTTTAATCAGTGAGTGTTCCGTCAGCAGCAGAACATAGAGGACTCATCTGGGGAGTCTTTAAGAAAAAGAGCTTCAGTATGTTAGCGTGGTGTGTGTGTGTGTGTGTGTGTGTGTGTGCTTTTCATAATGAAAACAGAGTTGCTTGGGAACATTCGGTCCATTCCATGTTCTTGTGATCTATTGGCAGTGTGGCAGGTTGAGTCATCTCAACACGGCACGCTTCTTCAGAGACGTCTTTCTCTCAAACAGTAAATAAACACTGAGAGCAATCAGACCCGTGAAGAAGATTGGAGTTTCACTATGCATTATGGAAGACACGCTCCATCCTGTTGGTATCGTTAAAAGGATTCAAAAAAGAACTTTTGGTAATTACCTTGTCGTACGTTTTGTCGACCTCTATTTGAATAATACGTAGTACAACATTAAACAAGGAAGAAAAGACCTGGGGAGGTGTGATGTTAAAGAAAAAGTTAACGGGTTCTGCCGATCAACAATTTGCCAATAATTACAATTTTACTATTTTTAAAAAAACTTGTAGCCACATTTATTTATTATTATTATTATTTTTTAATTTTGCCCGATTTTCTCCCCTAATTTAATCGTGTCCAATTCCTCCCAGTCACTAGGGGGCTCCCACATTAAGCTCATACCGCCACTCAGT
>JAQQZT010000017.1:4923472-4942503 GCA_030068275.1 Clarias platycephalus
ATTTTTACTTTATGTCTTATGGTGTTGACTCTTTTAGTGTTCATACAAATATTTACACATTAAGTTTACTGAAAGTACAAACAGTTGAAAGTCAGAGGACGTTTCTTTTTTTGCTGAGTATATATACAGTATATTAAAAAAACACACACACACACACCATCGCAGTTTAGTCTTCCAGAATGTTCTCTGAGCTCTGGAGGAAACTCAAGCCCCGACATGACCACTTTGATCTACTTTGCATAGCGACATGCCACAGGGAGTCAAAAGATTTTGTGATCAGAATTTTTTAAAGGGTTCAAAAAAAAAAAAAAAAAAGTTCTGAACATTTCAACAGCTTTATTGATTCTTACTGGTCAGGATAAATTGGTCAAAACAAAAACTTTAGTAAAATTTATTATTATTTTAATGCACTATGCATGGCTGCACGGTGGCTTAGTGATTAGCACTGTCGCTTTGCACCTCCATGGTCCAGGTTCGAGTCTCATCTCGGGTTCTGTGTGCATGGAGTTTGCATGTTCTCCCCGTGCTTGGTGGGTTTCTTCCGGGTTCTCCGGTTTCCTCCCACAGTTCAAAGACATACAGGTTAGGCTAATTGTCGTTCCCAAATAGATTGACACTCCATCCAGGGTGTACCCCGCCTCGTGCGCTAACTCTCCTGGGATAGGCTCCAAGATGAGTGAGTGAGTGGGTTTAAATGCATACTCCTGGATTTCCTGTATAAGGACATGTTTATGTAGAATTGCTGTTCTCAATGCTATAAAAGTAGTCAGTGGCGAAGCTGTACATTTAAGTTCAGGACAAACTTTTGTTTTGGCCTTATTAAGTTCAAGGCATGTTTTCACTCGCTAAAAAAAAAAATCAAAGGATGAAAGTAACATCTAATAAACAGAGAGGCCATGACTACAGTGAAAAAAAAATCTGCTCTGCTGCTCTGAATCCTAAGATAAACAGTGGATGAGGGGGCGAGAGGGAGAGCTGGAGAATTCAGGCTCTGGAGAAATGCTCTGTGTGTGTGTGTGTTTATCGCTTTATGAGGACCAAATGCTCAATAAGGTTAATAATAGGAATATGTGACCGAGATATTTCAACCATCCAGAAGTGACAATTCTCAGTTCAGAAAGAAAGAAAAAGAAAGAAAGAAAGAAGCATCTGGTTTTCATGTTGTCAGCACTCCCTATTCTCAGGGGAACAATCACATACACACACACACACACACATATACACACACACACACACACTTACAACTTTAATCAGCCCTTTTCTTCTTCAATTCTTATTTCAAACAGAGTGTCAACGAACTCAAGTTTTCGACTTTCCTTTGTTTCCCCCCGACGACCTGCCACATTTGTTCTTTTTCCGTTCGTGTCACTCGGCCAGAGATTTCACGTTTAAAGCCCGTGGCTTTTGATAATTAATTGCAACACAGTGCTCAGGGGCTCAGGGGCTCAGGGGCTGAGGTCTCGCACAAATCACAAAAAAATGTACTTGAACTAATTGCAGCTGAAGCTCAAACAGGCCAGAGAGGATTGATGCGCTTCTCAGATCGCCTGGCGTCCGACAGAACAGTGTGTCAGGAGGAAGTGCTGGTGAAACCATTCGCTCTCTGAGAACTGACTTTATACACCAGTAACACAGAGAAGGGATCCTTTTTTAGATTCTGCCTCATCAGCTTATCAAATCCCAGATGTCAATAAAAAGCAGAATGAATCATGTTTATTACACAGTCTAATTAACACATTAATTACAACGATATACGAGGGTGTTCGTGTCAAACCGGGACTTTTGATTGTACAGAATAACAGAACTGTCAGAAACGCTGGCCTCCCAGGAACTCATTTAAAGGCCGAGACATGTGGAAATGGCTCAGAGTGAGGTCAGGACTGTACTCTTCCGCAAGCTGGTGAACAATTATCCATCGATTTTCAAGGATCAGGCGTCGCACTCGCTGAATGTTCATGAGAACACCTGCAGTGGAGTCTGAGGGATCGTCCTACGCCATCCTTACACCGTTCAAATCTTTCACCGCGACTAAGTCTTCTGTAAATGTCAAAATGCCTTCATTCAAGTCCCGGTTTGACTTGAACGCCTCATTAATATGATGATTAATATAAATGTCATGAAGTATAATTATACAACTTATTCTACAACAGGATCGCAGGATATATGGATAGGCATGATTTATTTCAGGATGGCTCCGCCCACATTTACTGAATGGTTTGATAAGGATAAAAATGATGATAAGAGATTTGGAGTGTCAGTGACTGATGGGATATTTTTTAAGTATGTAAAACTGTTGGATTCCACAGACAGAATATTATTATTTATTTTTAAATTTTTTATTTGTCACTTGTTATGGTGGCATGATGGTGTAGTGGTTATCACCGTTGCCTCACACCTCCAGGGTCGAGGGCTTGATTCCCACCTCGGGTCTACTGTATGTCCATGGAGTTTACAAAATCGTGCTTAGTGGGTTTCCTCTTGGTAGTCTGGTTTCCTCCCACAGTCCAAAGCAGATAAGGCTAGTTGGCATCCCATATTGTCCGTAATGTGTGAGTGAATCCTAGTAGATAGTAGATTCCTATGTATCTAGCCAATTCCTACCTGAAAATGTAGGGCACATTTTCATCAAGGCGGAAACTACTATAGCAATTAGATAATGATGTTTCTGAAGACGTCAGATGAATACAGCTGCTTATGAGTGGGAAAGCGCTATCCACCCCTTCCGCATGTGTGAGCGCCTTTGATTGACTATGATTGATGTGAGACCTCAGGATGAAACCCTTCCCGAGACATGTGTGAGTCGAACTCAACAACAAAGCTTTGTATCTTCGCCCATGTTTTCATTCGAACATTTCCGAGCTCACACAACAAACCACATCCATCTCCGAAGCGTCCTTGGAAGTTAACCCAAACACTTTTTGGTGTTATTTATTTTTTTGCCGGCAGGTCAGCTCAGCCAGCTTATCCTGATACGAATGTGGGAGACATGTTGAGTAGGAAGGGTTGACATGTCCGTACATTAAAATGTCAGAATGGACAAATTATGCTTATTTCATTCTGCACTGTAATGAAAAGGAGTGCGAGAATAATTTACATGAGTTGGTGCAGTGAGGAATGTTGTTGTGGTGAAGTGTTGGGAAGTGGGGGGGGGGGGGGGGTTGTTGGCGTGGCGAGGTAAGGGTTCCCTTTTTTTTTAGCAACACAGGTCTGAAGATGCCTGCAATCTATCTTTGTTCATACCAGAGAGCTCGGCCTCACATAGCCGCGAGTTAAAAAGCGTTTAAGGAGGGAAAACAGGGGGCCCACTGGAAAGGGGAAAAAAAAAAAAAAAAACACACACATGACCTACAGTAGTTATTCAGCTTGTCAGTGTGACTAGATCACATGGACAGAATCACAGAATCATGGTGGAAGAAAAACAACAACCTTCTTGCTTTACATTAAGGTCATTTATTTAGTGTCTTTTCTATTTATTTAAGTAGCTCGTTATGATGGAACACGGTCTAGGCAGCGTTTGCAATCATTCTTAATAATGAAATATAAAGAAACAGGAAGTGAAACACTACGTAGCATGCTTAATGTGCAGCTTGGGATGATAAACCCAGATCTTTAGGTCGAGCAAGTGATGACACGAACGATAAACACAGAATGAAAAGAGCCTGGAGAAATAAACCAAAGCTTGACAATGATTAATTCCCTGTCCGTAAGTCTCTCCCTAAACAGCGGCGTATCTCAAGTCAAACAGGATAATGATATGTAAACCACAGCACTGTTAAATTCATGAGTTCTAATCAAATAATCTGATTGGACTAGAGACATTCCACGATTCGTGATCATAGAGCATCATAGCACTGAGAGGTTTCTCTTGAAAGTAGTTCTGTACGATCTGCAGCACTGAGGAGAGAGCAGCTGCCCACCATTCACGGAAACACTTTCAGCATGAAAACATATCTGATTTTAAGTTATGTCATTTTAAACAACACTTCGTCTCTTTAGTAAGTGCTTCCTCGTCATTCTGAATCGCCTCTGAACCGTCCATGCTGTTTTGTTCATGATTAGCGAGCTACAAAGCGAACTAGTTTCGAACACAAGGTTGAATCCCGAATCCCTCTCTAACCCCTGATCAAGGGCACTAACCTGGTGTGTGGAACAAGGGATTCTACAGCCTAGCACTAGAGCTTTGGGGGTCAAACCCCGAACCCGGACGTTATCTGATATTCTAATGTGAAAATATGAAGGAAAATCACAGAAACATCCATCTCATCTTTTAGCTACATATTAGTGATGCGCGGGTCGTCTCGTAACCCACGGACCCCGCGGGTCGGGTTGGGGCGGGTCAAGAAATTGTCACTAAAAATAGATACAGTGGTGCGGGACGGGCTGGGGCGGGCCAAATAATTTCATAAAAGCGGGACCCGCGGGTTGGAAAAATACCCGACCCGCGCATCACTACTACATATACATATATTTATAACTACCATCACCCCTGTTAATTAAACTAAATGTCAGTCGCCAGCTCCACCAGGTGCGGAAGGATATGTGCTGGCGGATTAAAAAAAAAAAAGATGAAATAAACAAACAAAATCATAATCTGTCCATAATAAATGGTGTTTGTGAAACCTGTTGTACAAATGCAATACCACACTCGTGGTTGTGCTGAATATCAGCACAGCTGTGGCAACCACATCACAGCTGTGCTGATATTCAGTACAACAGCACTCCCTTTCATGCGATATTGCTTAACTAACTTTCTATAACAGCAGTGACAATGACAGTCATTCAAATTAGATTTTTATATTAATATCAATATTATATTATATATTAATTTTAAGAGAGAAAACATGCCATTGTGGGAAAATAATCAACTTCAAAGTGGGAACAGTAAATCTGCTTCATCATGCCACATTGTTTGTGGATTAGTAGAAAAGGAAACAGTATTTTTCTTTTTACCGAGCCAAGAGTGGATTACAGTTTTATAAATGAGGTCATCATTGTTCATCAGGTTTGAATTAAGAGAAGAGCGTTGTTGAGGATCCGGCTCGAAATTATCCCCAGAAAAATATACCACTTGTACATAAATAGATCACATTTTCTCTCACACTTAATTTAATGAGGAGAGAGACAGAGAGAAAGAGAGAAAGAGAGAGAGAGAGAGAGAGAGAGAGAGAAAGCGAGAGAGAATAATTACTAATATGGTAGGTATTAGTGGGCTGGAGTGCATCAGCGTGATCACGACTGCAGCGTACGTGGGCGCCTGGATGTCGAGTGGTCATGTTTCCTGAGTCACGAAAAAAGGTGGGATGCTGCTACACTGAACTACTTAGAAGGCCCTGGACAGATATCGTGACTGTGGCTGTTTGTTTTACAGCAAGAGCGGGAATAGCTGCATCTGTTCCTGATCATGTATTATGGAGAAATGATAACAAGGAAGGAGAAAATAAAAGTAAATCTTAACCCAAATGCAGCGAATTTGGAAAGCAGTGTAGTGCGTCTAACTGCTATTGTGTTACCCCGATGCCTGCAGAAAGACTCAGAAGAACTGTTTGAAAGTGTTAGGTTCTAATCTGCAGGCTAAATGTAGGTAGTACTATATTGAGCTTCCCAATTAGATCAGCCATCATTACATTAGAACACCTTTGGCAAAGTGACTTTTTTTTCATACTAGAGCAAAAACAATCTGAGCTATTGTTTATCGAGAAAGCTAGCGAAATAACATGCATGATGCCGGACCAAGTGACTCTCAGCTCATAGTTAATATTAGAATCCTTTATGGATTAGACTATAGTTGTCAATACAGGTAGTCCCCGACTTACGAACATTCGAGTTACAAATTTCTGCAAATATGAACGGACCACGGTTCTCCTTCAGGTTCAATCATGTGTATTGTACAAAAAATAGTCACCTGCAGTGCACCAGATACCAATATTTACAATTATATGCAATATGTTCAGTGTGTACTGTACTGTAAGCGAAAATCCGGTATATTGTACAGTATGTGTGTGTGTGGGGGGTACGGAGGAAATGAGTCGGCCTCACCGGTTCCAATGAATCAGTCCAGAAGCATGATGATAGAAAAATGTCTGTCCTGTAAAGATGTCCCGATAGTGAATAATCCTATTTCCGTAAAAAGTCCTCAACAAAACAGTTCACAGTCCAGTACAGTGGAAAACAGCTCTGAGACAAAATGGCGTCCGGGACTCCCCTTGCGATTTAAAGGCGCAGAAACAACACTGTTACATTTCACATTTCACTGTGAGATTAATTGCCTAGACAGAGTTAAATTTTTTCGGCCACATGATGGCAGTGTGGGGAAAGGGGACAGATTTAGTCAAGTGGATTGGTGTGCTTTACATTGTACATTCTTGTCAAAGGCGCACAAGACTCACTTAAGAACTTATCCGACTTAAGAACAAATCCGACTTACGAACAAATCCGACTTACGAACAAATCCAACTTATGAACCTGCTCCCAGAAGGGAACGCGCTTACAGTATATGATATTATTTTATTATCTACATTACTCCATAGTTCTGATTTGTCATCTTCTTCATGTTTTTAATGCAAGATAAGGCTTTTTGTAGGTGGGTTCTTGGTATAGTGTTGTAATAAGAATAATAATTTAGAAGTACAAAGATAGCTAAAAATCATCAGAAAAATTCTAAACACCACCATCAGCCTCAGTCTATACCAGTTTTAATTTTACTCCGGTACACGATGACCGCTCATTATCATAGTACAGGTATACACCATTTAACCAACAGCTTCCCACACACAGCCTTTGCTGCGCAGGAAGTATTTACACTTTACTGATCACTTCATAGAAAGAAGCAACTTCTTTCATAGGCTCATCATGACACATCAGCTTTTGATTGAAATTCTGAATCCCGTCTGCTTTGTACCCCACCTTGTTTCCCGAGTCCCCCGAGATCCCCCTGTAGGGAATAAGCATAAGATAATGAAGTATAAGTATAGAGAACGAAAGAGAGAGTGAATCATGCACAAACATACATGCAATATGAAGCCCTTTTTACATTCAGTGAAGTAATACATATACGATGTGTCACACTGAGCCATTAAACTCCATCATTATGTGTATAATACATGAAGCTGTTAAATCCTGAGTCACATTCCCTGATACATGCTTTTCCTCCTGACCCCCTGAAAAGTTTCTCTTCATTTATATGCAAAAGGTCTATCTGTCAGCTCAAAGGAACGTGAGACTAAGAGTCTCTCTCTGCCCACCGCCTGTACAGGACGAGAGTAAAGAGGAAGTGATCGTAAAGTGAAGTGATCATGCCCCCTGTCGGTAGATTGGTCTACAGCAGAGCAAGACATGAGGCGTCTCACACACACACATGTGCAGACAATGCACCAGGTCTGGCGAAGAACCCTAGCTCTAACCCTGGAAATGATGTGTGTGTGTGTGTGTGTGTGTGTGTGTGTGTGTGTGTGTGTGTGTGTGTGTGTGTGTGTGTGTCTAATGAAATCAGCCATTATGTCTCCCATTCACATTCTTCATCCAGTCTGAATCACAAGCTCGTTAAACTACTCCTAACCATTTTGTTTCAGGAAGCGACACAAGAAGTGTTTCCTCTTGCCCTAAAATTCGGCAGTAAAACATCTGCATAAGCTTCCTTTTTGTTACTGGTGAAACAAAATGAGGCAGACCTAGGGAAGCCGCTTGATTTTCAATGGGAATGAGTTCAGTTTCAGGTTCTGCATTCCATCCCTGTGACTTTTTATGAACAGCTTGGACAAAAGTCGCTGTGCAGTTATTTCTCATCAAAGCACAATGTGAAGTGTATTCTACAGGAAGGGTGGAAAGTAACTAAGCATGAACATTTGGTAATAAAGTCCATATTTCAAATACGAATTTACTGAAACTAATTGTATATGTACTTTATTATATAGGAAAATGAAAGAAAGTCTTTAATTTTCAACATAGGCACCAACCATTTTCCTCAAACAGCCGGGGATGGACTGTATAGTCTTCTGAAGGAAGTCGTTTGGGATATTGATGAGAACCTCCTGAATCCATGCCTCCAAGTCCTCTAGTGTGTGAAGATCTGATCTTCTTGGAGGCCATTCATGAGGGTGGTGCATCATGGGGTGGTGCTCCAGTGATACTACAAGTTCCATAGCCATTAAATATTGCCTAGTACCTTTTCTCCCACACTGAATATCCGCACTGGAATTGAAATTTACTCCATAGTGTGAACCGAAATGACTCAACTGAAGAAGTGCTAAGTTTAAGTCTTGTTTCTTAAAGATGGCTAGCTATTCAGACCTGCTGAATGTCCTTGCAAGGTCAAAACTTCCTGTCTTTGTAAGTATATTTGGTCCCCACCAAGATAAAACATACAGTATACTCACCAGCCACTCTATTAGGTACACCTTGCTAGTACTGGGTTGGATCCCTTTTTTTGCCTTCAGAACAGTCCTAATTCCTCATGGTAAAGAATTAACAAGGTGTCAGAAACATGCCTTCGATATGTTGACACAATCGTGATGTTACTCTGCCGTTTCCACCACATCCCAAAGTGGCTTTATTGGAGATCCGGTGACTGTGGAGGCTGTTTGAGCATAGTAAACCCATTGTCATGTTCAAGAAACAAGTTTGAGATGATTTTAGCTTTGTAACATTATCCTGTGGTCTGTAAAGTGTTCAGCAAGAATACTCCACCACAACCTCCAACCTGAACCACTCATACAAGGTAGGATGGATCCATACTTTGGTGATTTTATGGCAAAGTTTATGGTACTGGAATGACCCTACCATCTGAATGTTGCAACAGAAAGCGAGACTCATCAGACATGGCTACAGTTTTCCAGTCTTCCATTGTGCAATTTTGGTGAGGACATGCAAATTGTAGCCTTTTCTTAGTTGACAGGAGCGGCACCCGGTGTGGTCTTCTGCTGCTGTAGGCCATCTGGTTTAAGTATCAACATGTTGTCTTTTCAGGGATGCTTTTCATCATAATGAGATGCTATTTGAGTTACTGTTCCTTTCTATCAGCTCAAACCAGTCCGGCTGTTCTCCTCTGATGTCTGGCATTTTCACCCAGAGAACTTCCCTCACTGGAGAGTTTGACTTTTTCAGTCCACTCTCTGGTAACTCTTGAGATGGTTGTGTGTGAAAATCCCAGTAGATCAGCAGTTTCGGGAACACTGAGACCAACACGACTTCATGCCACGTTCACAATCACTTAAATCATCTTGCTTCCCCTTTCTGATGCTTGGTTTAAATGTCAGGAGATCATCTTGACCATACAATGCTAAATTTTGCAGTTTTGTTTTATTTCTAAGTAATAACGGATCATTATGTTGGTTTTTGAGCACTATGGAAACAGAAATTGTGAAATACAGGTTCTGCTTTTTTTGGATCTATATACTGAGCCAAGCAATTTCTATTCCCATTTGGCATTGGAAACACAACCACCATAAATGATCACACTATACACAACAAAATTCCCAGTGTTGAATTAAAACCAAACGGTGCTTATATTCGTCCAGGTGGAAAATGTTGCACTAAAAATGGGGATTTTACTGTGTAGAATATCATAGCAGAATGTTAGCGAAAGTAAGGCGGGTTTTTTTCCCGCCAAAATTGTAGGAAGATTAACTTGAAATGATCAAATATTTTAAACGAGTTAGTATAACATATGTGTTCTACCAACCACAGAACGTTCATTAACAATGTTAAGAGAATGCTAAAATGACATTTATCTTTTTAGAATGTTTTGGAAATTGGTTCTAATTAAATTTTTAAAAAATGTATTTGTCACATGCACAACCATACACAGTATGATAAGCAGGGAAAGCCTTATATGCCTGTCTGTGACTTAAAGAACTACAAATAAAAATATTGCAGGAGAAAATACAATGAAAATAATAAATAAATTAAAATTCAGCTAAAAAATAAATCAAGTTGCACAATAAAATAGTCCTAATTTGGACATGAGGGGTATCGAGCTGCCAGTGGTGTGTGGATTTGTGTACGTAATAAACTCACCGTGTAATGTAAACTTATACGTACATCTTACTGTCCAAATTCTCATAATGTACTTACTGTATATCTAACTCCTATATATGTACTGTATATGTATAAGGTGTGCTAAAAACCTTGAATTACATACACTATATTGCTAAAAGTATTTGCTATTACTCAAACTTGAGTAACATCCAATTCTTAATCCATAAGGTTTAATATGATCTTGTCCCCGCCCCTTTGCAGCTTCAACTCTTCCACTAGGTTTAGGAGTGTGTTTATGGGGATTCTTCCAGAAGGTCAGACACTGATGTGCAGTCATGTTGGAACAGGAAGTGGCCGTCCCCAAACGGTTCCCACAAAGTTGGGAGCATAAAGTTGTCCCAAATGTCTTGGTATGCTGAAGCATTAAGAGTCCCTTTTACTGGAAGTAATGGGCCGAGCCCAACTCCTAAAGAACAACCCCACACCGACTCCTACATGACCACCTGGACTTGACACCTTTGGGATGAATTTAAGCGGAGACTGCGAGCTTCTTGTGCAGGCCAGTCAAGTTCCAGTGAAAGTCTTCCCAGAAGAGTTGAAGCTGTTATAGCTGCAAAGGGGGCGGGGCCAACATCATATTAAACCCTATGGATTAAGAATTGGATGTTACTCAAGTTCATGTATGCATGTGAAGGCGGGCGAGCGAATACTTTTGGCAATACAGTGCATCTTTCTAGTTTGATTATTTTAATGCTCTCTCTCTTGGAAAATTACTCACGTGATTGTGAAGTTATCTTTTGCCAATGTTTAACTCTGGAACATGTTTTTATATTAATTCCAAAATGGTTCTACTAATAAACCCAATAAACACAAAACACTGTTGTTGTTTTGTTACCGTAGTAAACATACAGAATCCCCAATATTATATTTGTCCTTTTAATAAATTGTTCTGAAAAGATACAGGCAGCACGGTGGCTTAGTGGTTGGCACGATCTCTTGCACCTCCAGGGTTCGGGTTCGATTCCCGCCTCAGCTCTGTGTGTTATGGAGTTTGCGTGTTCTCTCCGTGCTTGGTGGGTTTCCTCCGGGTACCCCGGGCTCCTCCCACAGTCCAAAGACATGCAGAGTAGGCATATATATATATATATATTTAATATCATCCTAAATTAAATGCAAGCAAACATTGCTGATTTGTTTTCCCCTGGTAATCTTTTTTTTTTTTTTTTTGCATATTTGTCACACTTAAATGCCGGAGATCATCAACCCAAATTTTAATATTACACAAAAGCCAGTTATCGCAAACATAGTTTGCAGTTGTTGACACCCAGGGTGGCTAAACCGGTTATTAGGTTTAGGGGGCAAATACTTTTTCACATAGGGCCAGGCAGGTTTGGACAGTTTTTTCCCCTCTTAATAAATGAAATCATGATTTAAAAACTGCATTTTTGTAGTAATGACGCACATCAAGGGAGACCGAAGCGTAATGTCATGCCTGTTTATTTTCAGAATTATACAATTTTTAGAAGTATAAATATTTGTATAGAATACAACATCTATGACATCCATAGAGCTTCCATCGGGTGAAATACAAAACTCAAAACCACATTTCTTATTGCACAGATTCTAAAGACAGACGACGATGAAGACGGCGAAGCAGGGCCGTTTACACAAACACTAGCTTCACAGAATGGATGACGGAAAAAAGAAAACGCTCCGAAAATTAATGCCGGACGCTTAAGACCCGACAGGTTCACGATGGCTAGATTGACTATACCGTAGACTGACAAATCTTAAAACTGCACAACCTGCTGGAGAAGGACGCCATGCAAACACTACGATCGCGATGTCCTGTGATGTGGAACACAGATTTGGCAAATTATTAACACAATATTCAAAATATACATCCAGGAATTCACTGTAAACAAAGAAATGTGCTTAGTTAAGGAGTTTACATCTGTCGCTTGAATTAAAAAGGCATGGGGACCGAAAGACAATCTATCGAATAAATGTATGTAGTCCTGCCCCGTTAAACATTCACGTTCCTTTAACGTCTTTGTCCTTCAGAATTCGTTATCTTTGTATCTGATTTTTTAGAAATTACGTTAACGATAAGGTGCGTTTTTTCCCCTCCGTTTCTCACGCTACAACTGCAAAGCTTCAAGGACTTGCTAATAACGCTTAAAATCTTTCAAATCCGTTCTTTTTTCTTTCTTTCCCTAAACATGAATAATTACGAGTTTCCGACTCCTTCGAGTCAAATTCACATTCAGGTCCTAAGCGTCGTATAGGCTTTGTGATCTACAGATAACTAGAATATTACTTTAATATAAATAGATTAGACGATTTTTTTACGCCACGAAAATATCTCGTCAGTTAAGTTTATATGACATAAAGGACTGAAGTACTGTAGTCGTATCAGAGCACGGATCACACACACAAAAAAGCGATCGAATAGCATCTTATGTAATGTTACGCGTCATTACCGTGTATGTGAAAGTGTTACGGGAATGACTCGGGGCGACTCGGAGACGACACACACACACACACACACGTTACCGTTACATTTTAAACAAACGGATTTGACAGCATGTTTCAGTCATGGGTTTAAAGGTACGGCTAAACGACAGTGCAAAAACACTAGATTATTTATTATTATTTATTATTGTTTATTATCATTATTACATGTCCCACTTTATTATATTGTATTATACAATGTACTTGACTTGACAAGAAACAAGACACATGAACAAAAGTTGAAAGTCATGTCTGTTCAATAGAATTTTATCCTGACCGATCATACTGTAAATGTGGCCACCGTTTAATCTCTCAATATTTATGATCGAGGTGAGCAGGTGACCAAATATTAAAAATAATAAGAAAAAAAAAACAGCCCTACAATCCTTGCATGAAGTTTTTTTTTTTTTTTCATGGGAAAGCTTCCAAACTTTTTTCTTTATTTCAACATTCACATTCTTTTTTTTATTACATTTTTTCTTAAGAGCATTTGCACTAGTTAACATTCCTCCATTCCTCCGTCCTGTCTTTTTATCCAAATAATTAACAATCAGATGACATCCCAGGCGTTTTCAGCGGCCTTTCCTTTGCTTAACCGCCTTTGAATGCAATCACTCCTTTTAGTGCCTTTGTAACTTCAAGTATACGTAGATCACGTCAGAGGCTAAGATCCTATTTTCTGCTCCTTTCTAGCTTATTTTAAATGGCGTCGTGAAAAATTCAGCTCAGCGACGAACAGTTACAGTTTACAAACATACGTATGTGACATAACAAAATATATACATATAAAACACGCAACGCTCATATTCAGAATCCCGATCCGACCGACCGGAGTCTGTACAATTAACATTGCTTTATGTACAGTACGTTGCATAAAAATGAGTATTTAGTCAATGCATGTGAAAGGAATGTGAATTTCGACACAACCTGCTAAGAACAGCAAGCTGGACAGCCCAAAAAAATACTCTAAGGCCCCTTCCACTAGATACGAAACCAGAACCCTAAGATGATTCCATTATAAAATAGTTCTAGGTGAGAAGCACGGGATAGACACGCGTTCCCTCGGCCCAAAACAAACTTTGCCTTTAACTAGGTCAAAGCAAACGAGAACAAGAATAACGACAAAAGAAAAACGCAACCAAACAATGTTTTGACAAGAGTGTGAGAGTATGGTTGTTTTCTACATGAAGAGTGTGTGCTGGGAGACCAGCACCATTGCTACAAATACTTTCCTTCTGGCTTTTTAATGTCGAAACAAAAACCATCGTTCCGATACAACGGACCTTCATGCGGACTGAGAAAAGCAGGCGAATTGTTATGACTCGAAATGATTCCAGCGACTCCGAAGCAACACGCGGAGTCCTTGTTTGGTACAATCGAAATTGGCACAGTTCATTTCCGACTCCAAGGCATCGATCGGGTCACCCGACGTCAAACGGATTGCACGCATTATTTTCTATACACACTCATGACCGCTTTTCTCGTGATGCAAGAAACTACAAAATGACATTCAGCAGCAAATTCAGGTACATTCAAACCAAGGATTTGTCTTTTTTTTCTTTTTTCAGAAACATACTACCGACTAGCATACGAGACTAG
Organism: Clarias platycephalus; assembly: GCA_030068275.1. Classification (NCBI taxonomy): domain Eukaryota; kingdom Metazoa; phylum Chordata; class Actinopteri; order Siluriformes; family Clariidae; genus Clarias; species Clarias platycephalus. The sequence continues at coordinate 4,937,558 of JAQQZT010000017.1, forward strand.
CGCTCCACACATTGCTCTCGTCCTCCACACGAAACACTGAAGTAACAGCTTCATCGGTCCTCAGAATGGAAGGTGCTATAATACAATGCATGGAAACATCAGGGAAAAAAAAAAGAAGAAAATAACAGATTGCCTTGCAGTCTTTCTTAGAAAACGTGATTAATATCGGCGCCGTCACTTTTTATTATTCGAACCGCGGGGCAGATCTTTGGACTGCTTGGCGCGGGGTGGATCTTTTTCCGGTGCGACGCCGTTCTTCGCCGGAGCCGTCGATTTCTGCGAGTCTTTACGGTTCACTTTCTGTGAGGAGTCTGATGATGTCGAGGTCTCCGCTGTGGCCCCTTTGCCTGATGGAGATCCGCTTGGTGCGTGAACCTTTACAGTAGGCACAGATACAGGACCAACCTGAGGGCCCGTTTGAGGAAAGTTCTCTCTCTGTGGTTGAGTTTTTGATGTAAGAACTGCGGACTCTCTTTGCTCCTTTGGTTTAATATCGACGTTGTCTTTGATTATCTGCACCGGTGCTTTGCTTTCTTGTTTTCCTCTTTCTTCAGCGGCTTTCCCACTCTGGTGTGTAACAGAAGCGGGTTCTGACTTGGCTTTATTCTTGGAGCTTGACGAGCCTTGTTTTCCAGTTGTGGATGCAGGTTGTGGTTGTTTCTTTGTCACAGCAACAATCTCCTTCTTGCAAACATCAAGTACCGGCTTGGAGATCTTCTGACTGGCTGAATCTGGAGGATTCTTGACTTTCAACGTTTCTTCAAGCATGTTTGCTGACTGAACTTGCACAGTATTGCTCGTTGTTTCACCAGCTTTCCTGCCAGGATCCTGACTCCCCTTGCTGCTGGAAAACATTTGCGTAGAAGCTAGAACGCACTTAGCGCTGTCGTGAGTCTCGTTTGACATATCGCATTTTGCATCGTCTTTTAAAACGGCTGTTTTTTGAGGCATTTTATCTTTAGACAATATAGTTTTGGACTCATTGCTTGACCCTTCTGGAATCATGCAAGTTTTAGTGTCCTTGTCCAGTGTTTTGCCTCTACGTGGCTCCAGACTTTGAGAATGACACTTTTTGCCGCTTTCCACCCCAGCGCTTTGTATTTTCACAGTGTCAGCATCTTTTGAGGCAGGATCTGAGCTGTTCTGTATGTTTCCTAAGACAGAATCAATTAGTGTTGTCGATGTCGTTTGCTGATTTTGTTTAACTCCAGTGCTGTCCGATTTGATTTCAACAGATGGTTGTGGGCTTTTGTGTACATGCTGCGGTGACTGGAGAACCACAGCAGAAGTTGCCTTGAGAGGAGCACCTTTTGGAGATGCATTGTCTTTATCTGGTTTGGTTTGAAGAGGTGGATCTGGAGGCAACCTGATATCTGGGGAAGATGTGGTTGACGCTGAGGTTATTGTTGGACTCTGTGGAACTTTGATTAAACTCTGGGAGAGAGCAAGTTCTGGTTTCGCACTTAACACTGGTGTGCTACTTGATGTGGCCTGTTCATGCATCTTCTCTGAAATCTTATGTATGGTTTGAGATGTGCTTTCAGGTTTCTTCTCATCACTCACGACGGGCCTACTTGAGTTTTGTGCACTAAACGTTCTGTCTGGTTTCTGAGGCAAAACCTGCACCAAAACTGCTGTTGAGCCCCGAGATTCTTTATCGGTTTTAAATTGAAAAACCTCCTTAGAAACCAGATTTAAGCCCAGCGTTTTCAAGGCTCCATTTTTCTCCATGGTTATTTGTCTATTGTTTACAACAGCCCGCTCTACGTTGTGTGGACTGACAAGGATCTCTCTCACATTTTTATCTTTACCGACACTACAGGGAGCTGAAGGTACAGACGGGATTTGCTTGCTGACCTGGTCATGGATCACTGGTGTGTTTGTTTCTACAGTGTTGTTTTGCATGCTAGGTTTTTCCTCTGGATTTTCCATCTCGTCATCTTGGTCTTCATTGCTGACCTCCCTTATCGAGGGCGTTTTCCCACAAACAAAATGAGTACTGTGTCGACAAGGCCTCATCTCCTGAACTGTTTTCAACTTAGTCTCTGGTTTTCCACCTGTTGACAAATCAGTTGGCTCCAATTTACCGGATATGGCTTGTAACTTGACTCCTTCTGCCTGCTTATTTTTGTCATGAGTCCCTTCATGGCTAAGTGAACCAACAACACTGTCTCTACTGCATGTGGGTTCTGCTTTTCCTGCATTTTTGCTGCTCAAAGCACCAATACTTTCCATCTCTGCAGCAGTCTGTGCCTGTTTATTTGTAGGGATCTGTTGCTGTTTTTCACTATGATTTTGCACAGCTATGGCCAGACCACTATCAGCTTGACTGTTGGCTATTTTTGAGAGACCGGTATCAGTTTTGGAGATCCTGGGTCCAGAGAGCAGTCCTATGTCCAGTGTGCCCTTTAGTGGTTTTAGGGAAGACACGAGTCGTGCCTCTAATTTGTACTCGGACGAAGTCTTTCTCATGGACCCTTCGGTGGATGAGATAATCTGAAGCTTTTCCACCGCACTCTCTCCTCGGCCGCCGAATAGCTTAGGGCTCAAGGAATCCGTGTTGATTCCAGAACTGGTACAATCCAGCTGGAGACTTTTGGACCTAGTGGTATTAAAGTGAAGGCTTTCATGAACACCAGGGTTTATTCGACACATACAGTCCTCGCGCTCCTCAAAGGACTGCCTTTTTCGAGCAAATTCCATATTGGGAGCTTTGAAATCGTGCCTGTCTGGTTTGCTGCCCTCTTTAATCTGCCAGGTCAGCTGTCTGTCCGACTGGGTTGGGGATGATCTTATTCCTTCATTCAATATTGAGGTAGAGTCTGTAGTGCTGCTCATGGGGTCAATGCTTTCACATGCTCTTGTGTTCAGTTTTTTATACAGAACATCTTTTACTGTAGAACCGGCAGCTTTGTTTTCAACAGAGGAACACCCAGCGGTGCTTTGCGGTGTAGATTCAGCCTCTTGAATAGCATCTTGCTTTTGCAGAGATTCTCGTCTCTCATGCCAGTCCTGTCTTTTTGCTACCACTTTGACCTTGAGTTTCTCCTTATCAAGATCCTCGACCATTTCCTGGCGACCCACCTTACGAGTCACAGCCCGTTTCAGGCAGCCCTGCTCGGCAGGTCTTACTCGGGTGATGGCGGTAATTTCACAAGCGACCTCTTCCACACACTGAAGTGTGTGCTCACCTCCGGTTGCGACCCCGGACTGATCTTCCTCTTGGGTCACCTCCAGACTGTGCTTCCGTGAGCAAAGGTGCTTTTTGTCCCCTGCGTAGGATGGCGAAAGCTTTTCCTCTGACTGAACCCTCTTAAGAAGCGGGGAGCGAGGGGGTTCGGCACATTTAGGGCGCACCATGTGCCTGACGATTGTTGGGGGCGAGTGCATCTTGGCTGAGAAGGTCTGAATAGTTTTGGAGCTTCCCACTGAGTGACTGAGCAAGGGGGAAGGAGATCGCTGTGGGGAGGTGGGCTGAGGGGTTGGGGAAGGTGTTCTAGCCAGCGGGGACAGCGGGATGCTCCCTGCTGATTTCCGGCGGCTCTGGCGAAGCCGCTGCCCGGGCAATTTGGGGCCCAAACCATGTAGAGTGTTAGGACGGACGTGGCCAGAGCCAGCAGGGGAATTTGGTGCGCTTGAGCTGGGGGAACTGCTCTGAGAGGATGTGCCACCTGGGAATAAAATGAAAAACAGCATTGCTTTTTAAATGGAAAAAAAAAGAAGAAGAAGAAGAAAAACAAAACATCTTCATAACATGTGGAACCTCTGACCTGATTGATTGAAGTCTGGCGCAGGCCGGAAGGAGGCAGTAGGGGAGTGAGGAGACAGGCTGTGCGTGGGGGATCCTGGCAGACTCTCTCCTGACGACAGTGATCGGTTTAAGGAGGTAAAGCTGCGGCTGGTGTGGAGCAGCGGAGAAGGCTGCATGGCGAAGCGCCTGAATACTGACCGCCGTCTATTTGTTGGAATCAAAATTGTTTTTGGATTATTTTAGGATGTAGATGTAAACAAAACTCCATTTGACAAAAGAAGAAGCTGTACCTTTCTTGTGTCTTCTCTTTCTTGGGCTTCTTGGTTCTCCTTATCATTTTGCTTCGATAACTGTTCCTTCTAGCCGGACCCGTTTTGATCGAAGTATTCTCAAAAGGGGTAGTGGATATGGCAACCTTGCTTCCACTCTAAAACAAACACACAATTTTATGTTACTGCTTTCATACTAGCATCTAGTGATAGGAAGACGGACACTCTAGAGCAGAATTTAAATGTAATAATGCCAGGTCAATAAACTTTTCTTCCAGTTGAGGTCTGAACTTTATGTTTGTGTTAAGGTTCAGATCTCTACATGTTTAACATTTCGGTCTTTTTTGTTGATGATTTTCCACACAGCTCGCCTTCTTGTTTACCCTCAAGTAAAGTCTGAGCAACCGCGTTCAAGCATTTCAAGCATTCCTTAACATAAATGTCCCATTAGTCAATGTTTTGTTTACATGTTGCGCCAAAATCTATGCAAATTTAAGTGAACATTCATTTGCATGTCGCCGGACTGTAAACGGATGTGAAAGGATTATGAACCCTCTTGACATCGGCATTTAATTATTATTATTTTTTTTTTGTGAAACTGAAAGTGGCTTCCTTTTCTTCATGCTACCGGCCTTGCTAACATTCTTGGGACCCATGGTGTTATGTCTTCACTAAATCTTGCACAAAATGCAAACCCCCCCCCCTTCTCTTTCCCTGACTTTCCACTGATGCAAACAAGTTTTGTTTTTTTTTATATTATTTTTTGGGATTTTTTCCAGATTTTCTCGTGTCCAATTCCTCCCCGTCACTAGGGGGCTCCCACATTAAGGCTACTACTACAATTCAGCAGGGAGGGCCGAAGACTATCACGTGTTTCCTCCGAACCGCGTGACGCCAGCCGACCGCATCTTTTCGAACTGCTCGCT
>JAQQZT010000017.1:4953904-4969119 GCA_030068275.1 Clarias platycephalus
GCAAAATAGTCTTGAGTAAGTTTATTAGAAATGATTACCTCACTATTATTGTTATTAATGATTATTTGATAGAAATCCAACAAATTTTTAAGTACTAGATATTAAAATATATTACTTTCTGTTTGTGTTACCATACTCTTTGCACATTGTGTTATATTTTTGTTTCCATATTGCGTTACTGCTTTTATATTGTCTTATTGTTTGCATATTACATACCCTTTGTATATTGTGTTACTGTTTATATATTCTTTGTATACTGTGTTATTGTGTCCATATTGTCTTACTGTTTGCAGATTGTGTTACTGTTTCCATATTGTGTTCCCATTTGTATACTGTGTTACTCTTTGTATATTGTGTTACTGTTTATATACTGCGTTACTGTTTCCATATTGTGTTACTGTTTATATACTGCGTTACTGTTTGAATATTGTGTTACTCTTCGTATACAGTACTGTGTTACTCTTTGTCCATATTGTGTTACTCTGTGTATACTGTGTCCATATTGTCTTATTGTTTGCATATTGTGTTCCCGTTTGTATTTTGCGTTACTGTTTGTATAATATTTAATTAACATTGATTAGCATTATTAATATTAAAGGTACTCACACTCACAGAGTCGTCAGTGTCAGGAGTTTCCGCAATTCCACTGTCGTAGCTGCTTAACTGAGCTATTTCTACAAAATGAGAAAAAGAAAAAAAATAATCAACCAAAGAAAAAAAAAAAAAAAAAACCAAAAAAACAATCAAATCCCCTTTAAAAGAAGTATGAATTCGATTACATCAGCGCTGTCTCTTTCTGATTAGGGTTTGAAAGTCAATAATACAAAAGGATTGCATTTTTCCACATATTAAGCCTGATGAGCTGACTCGTGTGGTTTCCTAAACGGGTTAAATGAAGTCGAAATCCAGGAATCGGCCCTCAACACGTGTCAAGAGACATTTGTGGAAAACTGCGGTGCCAGACAAACCCCAGCGAGCTCATTGCCAGCACATCAGGCCCCGCAAACCTGCGAACAGCAGGAGGTAATGAACCAGAGGGCGGATTTGGGAATCTCCAAAAGACCCAAGCTCAGCGAAAAGACTTCAAAACAGCTGCCCCCTCCACTTTAAACCCTCACAAGCACGGCGCTCGGAGACCTCAGAGGATTAGAGAAGCCTGAAGGGGTTTGGATGCGATCCAGATTTGGCCAAGAGAGTTGAGGAGCTTCCATGTTTATAGAGGAGGGAAAAAGATGGTGAGTTCCATGTGGGTCTAATTACTGGTAATGCTGGTAATGACTGTCTTCGATGTGGTATTACAGAATCATTAAAGAAGCTCCGTCACTTAATACAGACTTCCTTCAGTGATCTTTCCTGATTTAAAAAGAAAATCCACATTAAATGACTTCAACGGCATTTGACATCCTGTTCTTTAGTTGCAACTTCTTTCATCGACCTGGTGGTCTATTCTTGCATTGCTTAACAATGCCCCCCCCCCAATTATTTCCCTAATTTGGTCATGTCCCCATGTTCCCAGTAATCTTGTGAGGGCGCAGCCCCATCAGCGACAGCTACCAAAGACAACACACGATTCCTTCGATGCACATGAGCGCATCTTTTTGAACCATTAGGGGGCGACATAACACACTCGGAGAAAAGCACTATCCACCCCTTTCCGCTTGCATGAGCTTAGAGACACAAATGACTGGCTAGTCTCAGTAGGACTAATGTGGGAGTGTGAACATCCCAGCCACCATCCCGAGAAGGCGGAGTCAAACTGCTGATATGATTTCGTGCTTTCTACCTCATTTCAAACTCGATAGGGCGTTGCAGAAGACTTTCACCTGCCATGTTCTCACACATCTATCATGCTAACACAAGCACCTTACTCATCATATTGCAAAGTGTGAACCAACTAAGCATTCTAGAACATTTGCACCATTTCTATGCAGGAGTTCTTGTGAATATAAATTGGATCTCTCGCTCTTTTGCAACCTGATCATAAGGACATTAGGATTAGACATATTGTGCAGAATTCCATTCAATTTCATCCTACCTTCCAGTGGGTCTCGTGTGAGACCGAGTTGGCTGATAATGTAGCGTGGAATGTCGGTCTTGATGCCTTGCCCTTCTTTGGCGTGACCCTCAGCCGCCTCCAACAGGTGATAGAACTCCTCCGGGTCAAACTCCTGCAGAACATCACATTTTAGCAACAAAAACTAATTTATTTCTATGAAAATGAATAAACTTTGGAGATTAATAATTTACAGTAAACCCTCCTCCATGCCCACAAACAAACAACAGTAGCCTGCTTATGTAAATGTATGTATTAAAAAAAAAAGTTACAATAATTTATAAAAGCCTTAGAACACCCTGAATAAGAGTTACCTTGTATAGCAATTATCACATACTGTACCATATTATTGTCACGTCAATAATACAAACAGCTTCTGTTGCAATGCACACACATGAAGCTATTAGCTTACATTAATTACTTTTGTTTAAATGCATAATCCCATCACACACTCAACAAGTCTCTATTCTCTATGACAGTTTATAACAAGGTACGTAATATTTCGTATTTTCTTTCTTTCTTTTTTTTTAAAATCTAAGTGCTCGGAAAAGTGCTGCAGCAGCAAACAAACAAACTTACGAGACACTCCAGAAGGCGTGCCGGTCTGGCGATGACAATAAGGATCTTCTTCACCAGTTCCTTAATGAAAGTCACCTCAGCACTCTCAGATCTCTCTGTGGACTGTGCACATGGTAACGCAATTAGCAATGGGTGATTTGGGAATACACACAAACACATACGCGCGCATACACCCAGAAAAAGCTTTTCACATGGGACTGTTCGGTTCTGATCTCCATCTGTCGCTCTCGTCGTACAGCAGGCCAAAAAAAATTCCATTTGTTTCTAAAGCACATAGCACATGTGTACACACACGTCCGGGAGCCGTTCAAAACTTGTTTGAAAAGCAGAAAACGGAGCCACTTTCAATTTTGTTTTTAGAGGAACCGGTGCCAAGAGGAATCATAAATTAAGATTAAGTGAGATTTAATGTCTATTTCATATTTAACATCTAATTTCCATCTCTTTTCTAAATGCGTCGATTGTTTTTAGATGCAAAAATTTGATTATAGTGTTGGAAATTGGCAATATTGGTAATATATTTGGGTGGCTGGAACGGATTAGCTCCTTTTACATGGGAAATGGGAAAATGTGTTTTGCAATACGAAATTTCACCTCAAGAACTCGCCTCTGGAATGGATTCAATTCGTATGCCGAGGTACCACTGTCTTGCTAAGCACACAGCACTAAGCAGTTGTTCTTAGTACTGTATGTGGCTAGTAATTAAATAAAATTTTCTTTAGACACTATTTCCATGAATATCTCAGCAAAATATAAAGATATCTGGAAATGAGAGTGATTTACTCAGACTTGTTAAATAGTCAAATCTCTACATGAGGTAATTTAGCTAGCTAGTCACCTCACTCTATAGCTGTGCTAGCTAGTCACCTCACTCTATAGCTGTGCTAGCCAGTCACCTCACTCTATAGCTGTGCTAGCTAGTCACCTCACTCTATAGCTGTGCTAGCTAGTCACCTCACTCTATACTGTAGCTGTGCTAGCAAGTCACCTCACTCTATAGCTGTGCTAGCTAGTCACCTCACTCTATAGCTGTGCTAGCAAGTCACCTCACTCTATAGCTGTGCTAGCTAGTCACCTCACTCTATAGCTGTGCTAGCTAGTCACCTCACTCTATAGCTGTGCTAGCTAGTCACCTCACTCTATACTGTAGCTGTGCTAGCAAGTCACCTCACTCTATAGCTGTGCTAGCAAGCCTGCATATAAACATATATAAGAGCTGACTATTTAATAACTATTTTCCAGGTTTTATCATAATTTAGTAAAAAAAATAAAAAAAATTAAAAAAAAGACAGAGAGAGAGAGATTTATTCACATCATAAAGACATTTTCTCCTCCTGTGGAAGTTTTAAGGCAAAGTAAGCTAGCAAAAGCTAATATGATTCTGGCTTTGTCATGTAGCAGTAACTAGATTGTTAAATACAATTTGATGGAAATAAATTGTACTTATCTTTTTTAGTTTATAGTCATTTTCGAACTATAACCAAATAGGAATGCAGTACCTATTAAAAAAAAAAAAACTGCTAAAACATTGGCAGGTTAAATATAAAATACCCCCAAAATAGGCTAATTTACCAGTTGTTACAAATGACTAATTGATGCTCGGTGCTTTTCATATTAAGTGAGTTATACTAAAGAATCGGTCAATGTAGTTCTTTTTACTTTTATGCTAAAATATTAATTACTTACAGCAAATTCTGTTAAATCTGTTAACATCACATTATTTACTAGAGATGTGGAATTCAGTAATGAGTCATGATTCTTTAGTGTGATGATTCACATATCGCCACGATTTTTAATTGATTTATTACATAGAGTAGAGACGCACCAGTCAATCAACCAGTGACCAGAATTGGCGGTTTTCAGCTTGATCAGCCCTGGATGTAAATGATTATGTGCCGGGTGCACGAGCTACCGAGTGGTGCAACAGAAATGCTTTTTAAAAATTATCAAAAAGTTTCAAGATTATCAAAAAGCCTCTTATCTGAGTTTTTCTCCAAACTCTGTGAACTACTGTAAATTAGTCTCAAACCCACTTATTACATCCTCTAACACCAGTCTCAAAACTCAGTGCACTAATTAGTCTAGAAACACGTGCGTTGGTAGCCGCGCATTACCACCTGCTCAAAGTTGCCCAACACGTGCTCAAGGTGGCGCACTCTGAACTGTTTCCACACTGGCGTCCCATGTAGTAGGAATAAATTGTTTACTACATTTGTTTAGAAATAATTATGAGAGATACATGTGCTCCTCGGGAAAAAAAATTACTATTTGTTGAATTTAATTTAAAATTTTCAATGTTTAACACTTTTTTGCAGTATTTGCAGTTAGTTTGTATTGTTTAAAGGCGGGCCTTGGTTTTTAATTGAGTTAGAACAAAATTGGGCAAAAATTTAATATTGAATCAGGATATTCATAAAATCGAGATACTTACTGTGACTAGACAATCACAATATTAATTGGATCGGCTCCTAGGTATTGTGATAATATCGTATCGGGTGGTAACTGATAATTCCCATCCCTACTATTTATATTACTTTTAATTGGCTAGAAAAATAACATTAATTCGTGCTATTATAGAAAATAATGCATGGCGATGTGATGCGTTCCGACTCAAAGTTGATTGGTTCTTTGATTATTTTCCGAAAACTGCATTTCCCGAATTGGTTCATTTCTCTCATACCACAGTAATTTGCCAGTCCTAATGTTAATTATTATTGTATTACAATTAGTTATAATAACAACATTAATTAAAAAGCAGCACATTGTACTCCGTTTTCTTTCAGATTCATCTATTTTTGTCGAATGTCTGCAAAACTTTGAGTTCCTGTTACTGTATTATTTCCAAAATAATAAAGTAAGAATAATCAAACCACTACTCATCTTGATTCGAACAAATAAGAGCTTTTAAGAGCTCCTCACCTCTTGAAAGAGACGTTCGAGTTTGTCAGTGAGCTCGCAGAAGTAGCGAGAAGTGATGAGGCCGAGGCGAGATTTCTCCAGACAGTCTCGTGCCAGTTCGATGATCTGGTGATGGGCGAAGCTGAGCACTCCATCCGCCAGAGGTAGCACGTTCTCTGGAGAACTGGTGCTGATGATCTCCTGAATGCGCTCCTCCATCTGTGCTGTGGCCTGAAGAACACAGCAGAGAGCTCAGGAGAAACACTCCAAAACCCCTGGGATTTTAAATACAAACCAGAGATTGGTGCTTACCTTAGGAAAGCGTTCTTTGTACACATGATTCATCATGATAATCTCGTGGTCGCAGCACGATGGAGATCTTCCAGGGCTGAAATCAAGAGACGAAAAAAATATAATGAATTCACTGTTTAATAAAACATTCAAACAGGAACAAATGAAACCACAAGCATGAAGCTGGAACGTTTTTTTTCTCTTGTACTGTACCTGAGGCTACGTGAGCGCGGGCGCATGGGCGTGACCCTGCGATGGTCATCGCCAGCAATGCTCTCAGTGCAGAAGTGCTTGGACAGGAAGTGGAGCTCGTCAGCAGTGGGCTGGAAGGGCAGCTGATGAAGCTTCTCCTGTGATGAACAGGATGACTAGAAATGACAAGGAGGTACATTAGGATGGGACTTTAATGTTTTGTTAATAAGTTATATTATTAATATATAATATATACGTACAAACATATAATAATAATAATAATAATAATAATAATAATAATAATATATTTTAATCACCAAAAAGCTGAAATTATGCAAGAAATGTATATAGATTTGTGCAAAAGTATTTATACCCCTCCTCAACCTGTTAATTTTTGGATATTCAAAAAAATTTTTAATAATAAATCACCATTATTTTACACTGGATGTTCTTCCACATACAGTCTTCATAAAAGAACCGAGTCTGGGTCAGCAGACTACATTATCAACATTTATTAGCAAGCTCAAAAGTTTCCACCTCCTCTTTACCTGCTATAATTATTTTACATTTTTTAACTTAAAATTTGCTTTTTTTGGTATTTTTTTTTTAAAGCATAAAAAAATCTGTCTAGAACAATAAGAGCTAAGAATCAGAAACCTCATAAACAAAAGCCTTCCCAAATTGAGGTTGAGAAAGGTTAACTAAATGCAAAGCTACAGAGTCGCCTTAGGCATTAATATCCTTTTTTTTTTTTTTTTTTTGAGTAGTACTTTTAAAAAGTAAAACTAGTTAAAAAAATAAAATAAAAATAACAACAACACATGACTAAATAGAAGCAATGACTAATTGTTTTTCCAAGCAAATACTAAGAACCTTCATTTATTAATTCCGATATTAAGTAACTGATGCACACTTAAACTAAATTTTTGTTATGTAAAAATGCACTTAAAGCAGATCGACTCGATGCGCCGCTGACTGACACGATCAGTTTTGCGGAGTTACACTTCATTAGTTTGGGTAAACTGTCTCATGCCTCTCCTTAACGTCTCGCCTAGATGACATCTGTGCCCGCTATTCTCTGGCTCGGCTTGCTGGCTGTATCTTGTGAGCTCATCGCCGGTTGGCTGGGACAATCCTATCAGATTGTTTGCCATTTCATCCCCAGGTGGGCGTGTGCAGAAAGAGTGTAAGTAAACACAGCCACAGCCAGTGAGCGAGTAAACGAGAGGGTTTTTCTGGAAAAGATTCAGGCACATATTTACCAGAAAACAAATCTGCTCGGAGCCATGTTAGTCAGAGCGACAGCATCTGTTATTTTTTGCAAAATGGCTTGCTGTGCTTTGCGCTCAGTTGGAGTCTAAATATAAAACTTAGAGTATGTACAAGAGTATGCTTAGAGTATGCTGACGAGTGCCCAAGACTCTACAAGACATCTTTTCTGGATTTGTGCAAAATCCCCAGAAAAAAAACAAAAAAAAATAAAATAAAATAATAATAATAATAACAATAATAATAATAATAATAATACATACACACTGATCACACATAACATTAAAATCATTGAAACAACCTATTTTTGTGCTCTCCTTTTGATGTTGGGTTGGTTCTGGCCCTTTGGGGCGTGGCTAAACAGTGCTCTAGGGGGTGTGCTGTGTTGAATGGTGTTGGAAGAGATTCCTTTGGGTGATGTCAATTCCAGAAGGGGACTCAGTGGTTTGGACTTGTTTGTCTAGCGCATCCCATGAGTGCTCAATCAGATTGGGATCTGGGAAGTCTAGAGGCCGGGTCAAAGGTCTTTGCTTCTTTGCCTGCTAAGCCCCATACTTGGCATGCTACTGTATGATGCACCAAGTGTTCTGATACCTTTCTATCGTGTCCAGCACATGCGATCTATGGGGTTTCCATTGGGTTTAGTTGGGGTTTGGTGCCCATGATTCTGTCACCAGTTTACTGGTAAATAAGTGATAATCAACGTTATTCAGTTCATCTGGAAGTGGTTTCAATGTTACGGCTCATCTGTGTTAAACTTTAAGCCCGATTTAAACCAAGTCCAGGCAATTACTAAGGATGAATGAATAAATGAAAGTAGTCTTTAATTCTTCTGAAAGTTTTAGATCTCAGAATTTACTCACATCTATTGAGCTCGATATACAACCTCTTGCGTGCAAGAAATTAAAAACTCGACCATCATTCCGGTTGACCGTCTCTTTGATGCACACAGTGGCACAATCTTGAGTGGCACAGAGGTAACAAACTGACCCCTATCATCAAGTCTGAATTCCCAGGTGATGTTATAGCCTCTCACAGCCAGGATGCATACAGAAAGCTGATCAAGCTGGTCAAGCTCTCTCTTCGGTGGGGAGGAGTGAGTGTCGTACGAGCGCCCTTACATCAATCATCATGACGCTTGGGTTGATTTTTGTTTTTCAGCTAGGTATCAGAGTTACAGCGACACCCAGAAAAGCCTTCTTCTGAGTCTCATGGTTTCGCATTGGGTTACCTAATCCTACATTTGGAGTTCTGAAAAGCTGCTTTGTGACGAGGTCTATTATCTAAAGTGATAACTGAATCGACTGTGCTCTGATTTCCAAATCTGAAATAAAAGCTTTGAACATACATGTATTAATATTAAAGTAGATGTTTCCCAGGGTGACTCAGAAACAGCAGGCGCTTACAGAAATGGTGGAACTTGGGGTGTTGGTTCCATATCCTGACGACGGGAGGGATGCCAGGGACCACCGACGGCCGTCGGTCCTACACACACACACACACACACACACACACACACACACACACACACACACACACACACACACACAACACAATAAAAGAACAGCTTAGATGGATGTGAATGAAACCTGCAGTATGTAACGGACAGGGTTAAACCACGGTCAATGAGTGGAACACCAGAGGGAAGGGAAGGGAAGTGAGACACTGAATGACTCATTGATTTTCAGAGCGAGCGCGAGAGCGAGAGCGAGGATGAATGCTGATTACAAAGCAGCTCTGGCTGAGCGGGAGCGTTTTTACACAATGGCATTTAATGCGCTATTTCCTATAGACCCCTTTTTGCCAGACTCATAGCAATAACAGACGAACACAACAACAGAAGGGAGTTGTGTGAAAACACAGCGACAGTGAGAGAGAGGACTGAGAAATTAATTGGTGCACTCGCAGGGAAACAAATGGGACAAGCAAATGGTAGGGACGGTATTTTATTTACCTGTCTACTCTGTAGCCGGGGCTGAATTATAAATAGCGAAAAAGTGCATAGAATATGTTTATTTCCAGCAGATCTCAATTTCTTTATTTAATTTTACTAACATCGTTCAGGCTTTATAAAAATCTTTCAGGCTTTAAACGTCTCAAGTTGAAATAAGTATCTTAAGCTCCAAACACAAATCGTGAATGTGTTACTTTATGCAGATATACACACTTCATAAACACTTTTTTAGCACCGATACTTAAAGGTCATTTACCTGCGAGCAAAGGAGAAGTGGGCCGAGGCACTGGGAGAGAAGTTTCTAGGGCTGTCCTGAGGACTTGTGCCTGGGGGAAACAATCCAACACAAACAAGAAGCTTAACACACAATCTCATACGACTAATCACATTTATTAATAGTTTTATCCCCCATTTAATCCATTTAATAGTATTAAAGCACATTATAACACCATGTTTTCTATATACTACAGCATTTTCCATACCATCCAGACTTCTAATGACTTGAAATTTGACTTGATAAATAATAATTTAGCTCCGACTTCTCAATGTGCTTATTCTAATATGTTTTTGATTCCATAATAATCAAAGAGAAAACTGTGCTTTCCCAACCCCAAACATTAAATGCAAAGTTCCATAACTGTGGGGCTTTGTAAGAAAAAGCCCTGCTCCCTGCTGTAATTTTCATAATACAAGGTACCAACAAACACCCTGCACCCTTTGATCAAAGCAGGCCTGGCAGATCATTAAAACACTAGCAGTTTACTCAGTTACAACAGGGCGAGTCCATTTAGTGCTTAGTAGTAAGTACAGTAAGTTCCCAACATAAGAACGAGTCCCAGTCGTTCATAAGTCTAATTTGTTTGTAAGTCCAACAAACACTGATCCTAGATACTAGCATAATAACAAAAGGCTATACACATTATAAAACTAACATGTTCTATGATCTTGATCTTATCCTTGTTCTTTAGAATCGTGCCGATTGTTGAAGGATTCGTTTTAAAAGAATGAGCAATGTCTGCCATCTTTTCACCCCACTCCATTCGCTCAATTATTTTCACTTTTGTCCTCATTGCTTGCTGCTTCTTAGCAGTACCAGCTTCACCGCCGCTGCTTTTACACTTACTTCTGGACATCATGGGATGCACAGTGCATGCACCGGACACTGTATGCCGGATATGTGATAACTAACTTCTGTGATTGAACATTCGCAAATGCATACTCGTTTCTTTGAAAGTTCATAACTTGAATGTTTGTATGTAGAGGACTTTAAAAATTAATGCGGAATTTCACTGGGAGCCAGTGCAGCGTAAAATGTTGTTCCTATTGTCCTCTCAGAGTTTTTCCGTGCCACCTTTGTCCCCAGCTTGCTAGTTAAACGCTCCATATAAATTTAATTACATTTAATTTAATTATTTCAAAAACAAAAACTAAACATATAATATATCTGTGCTCTATAATGAGCTGTTTATTAAACATTGATGGAAGGATTCTCCAGTGTCAGTATTTTGTTTATTAGATTTACTTAAATTAAATCTCTCTCGCTGCATATTCACGGGAATGACTGCAGTGTGCCACCACGGCCGGGGTCATCATTCATGGACGTACGGCTTTCTTTTAAACGTTTGCACCATTCAAATGTTTTACTGCGGCGAGTCTCATCACTGTACTGTGCTTGAAGTCTTCGGTAAATATCGGTTTTACCTCTCAATTTGACTTGAACGCCCCTTGTTCTACATGACTCTGTTGTATTTATTATGTTTGATTTATCTGTTTGTGTTCAGGACTTAGAAAAGATCATCTTCAATAGGCAAAGTCTGGTCAGACAATTGCATAATGATCAATAATGACAAACACAGTTAGGCAACTAGAAAAGGAAAGACCCTTTATTGTGTAACTGCACACAGCTAAGGACAAAGCATGAAAGACCATTCAGAAAACTAATTTGAATAAGAGCTATCATGAGCAAGGAAGTAGTGATGCCTCAGCGTGTTCACTGTAAGAAAACCTTTCTGCACAGAGCTTTCCTGTGTATGTGTGTGTGTGTGTTAATGCTCTAGCTGAAAAATACTATTCAGATAATGCATCCCCCTTTAACAGAAATGAGCTACTGCGGACACCTCTGCAGAGAACAGGCTGTTCTTAAATGAGGTCACATTAGGGGGAAATCTAACATGGAAAAAGAACAAAAATCAGGAATGTTTTCCCCCCATGTGATTTTAGTGTCTACACACACACACCTTGTGATTTTTGCATAAAAGGACAATTTAAAGATAAAACCTCTATTTTTCAGGCTGTGTGTGTGTGAACCTGCTGAGACCTGGACACTACTTCTGTGTACATTGAATTTTCTATTCATGGTTTCTCATGGTATCAGCCATTGATAACTATGAATTTCCTCAAGGTCCTCAAACAGTAAGTATTTAGATACAAGAATTACACCTAATAGCCCTCGTACAGTATGAAGATCACACCCAAGGGTACATACAGTAGGTGATCTAGTTTGGAGAAAATTTCATGTCCTGGTATGAGGACATTCAGGTCTCAAGAAGATAAAGGAAGGTGCAGAGAAAGGTTTGACATCATCAGTCATTTAAAAAAAAATAATAATCATTAGATTGTATATGGAGCTGGTTCGGCTTTCAGGCTCCCGTTGTATCCACACTCGATCTCCCCCAGAGGCATTAAACACATATGGGCCCCATCTAGTTATCCACACACCCCACTGTTTCTGTGCACTGCTTCTGGCTATCAGGGTCAATCAAACAGAAAAGGGTGTGTGGGTATGCGTGTGTGTGTGTGTGTGTGTGTGTGTGTGTGTGTGTGTGTGTGTGTGTCCAGGGAAGTAACAGCATGGCTAAGGTCCTCTGACCAACATTAATCACACATCATTCGCATCATTGATTAAAGAAGGGGGGTTCAGAGTTAATTAACAATAGCAGGGCAGAGACAACGCGGGGTTCGTGTTAATGACTGAAAGCCGTTCATTAATGGCTTCATTCACAAGACAAGAAAGTCATTTGCTTTGGTCGCAGTCGTCTATGTTACTGGAATGACTGGCTCGACCCAAATTAGAGCCATTTCCAGTTCAGACACTAAACTTTAATTAAACACTAGAGCTGATCAATCTAATTGAAATAATTTTCATTTTACCAAATACATCTGAGAAATTTAGAACTATTCAAAAGTCAAAGTTAATGTTAAATGTTAATAATGATGGATTTAGTGAAGACATCGCACCAACAGTCCCGAGGATATTAGCAAGAAAAGGAAGCCGGTGCCAAGAGGAATCTTAAATTAAGGTGAAGTGAGGTTTAATGTCTTTTCATTTTATATTTACAGTCTTATGCAAAAGTTTGGGCACCCCGTTGATAAATAACAGATTTTGGTGATTTTTTTTTTATTAAAAAGATGTTAACACAGTCTCTTCTGGAAAGCACAATATTTTCAGCAATTAGAATAAAAAATAAACACCAAAATTATCAAAGGGTGCCTAAACTTTTGCATAAGTCTGTACATGTCTTTCCTAAATGTTTTGATTGTTTTTATATGCAAAAATATGATTATAGTGTTGGAAACTGGTAATATTGGTACTATGTTTGGGTGGCTGGAACGGATTATCTGCATTTACATTAATTCCTAGTGAAAAAGGCGTTTCACAATACAAATTTTTGCCTTAAGAACGGATTAAATTTGTATGCCGAGGTCCACTGTAACACATTATTAAATAGTTTTATACTATAAAAACAATAAGATCCCACATATGAGCTTTTAAGGATAAAACATATTTGATTATTAAGGTCTAAAACAATATGAGTATACTGTATGTTGCAATGGGGGTGAAAACTTTTGCATACAAAGGAGACAAAAATGAGAAAACAGACTTGAGCCGACGTTACTAGACAGACACATCTGGACGAACAGAAAGACAAACAGAGACGGAGTACAGTACCTGTGTGTGAAGAAAAGGGGGAGTGTGGTCGAGGAAGTCCTGATGTCTGTCCACTTCCTATGAGACTCTTCCTGTTACCCGTCCTACAGCTGGGGGGAAAAAAAACATGTAAAGAATCTTAAGCTGTGTTCTTTCCCTGGCGGACGGGGAAAAAAATTCATTTTCTAAAAAAGGAACTCGCTTGTTTCAGGGTTAAACACAGAGATGATCTCTACACATCGAATCAATAACGTATCGATTGAAAACTTGCTTCTAAAAGCATAATTTTATGGAATCCGTGTCCAGACGCCGGCTTTGATTCTGTAATGCTGCAAAAATCGATCATTTCCTGAGATTATTTCGCATTTATTTACATTACATTTCTCAGATTTGTAATTTAATCAGCCTGGGAAGGTAAATTCATCCATTCATCATATTTATCGCTTTATCGTATGTGCAGGGTCACAGGGGCCTGAAGCCTATCCCAGGAGACTTGGGGCACAAGGCGGGGTACACCCTGGAAAAGGTGCCAATCCATCACACGGACATGCACTCATTCACACACCAAGTTCATACATCCTACAATACGAGATTTTTTTTCTTAACACTGCCTGTGGTTTTGACTTCAAGTGATATTTAAACCATAAAACTGTTCAAATTGTGCAATAAAATTGTACTATCAGGTAAAAAGTCTGAATATTTAATATTTCAGTGTTCTTAAAACAACAACAAAAAGAAACAGTTCATGTACAGATTTTTAAAAAATCCATATTTTCTTGGGATTTTTGTGTTTATCAGCTATCAAAATGAACCTTCACACAAAAGGATTAAGGAGAAAGTTTACACCACCCTGTTGAGGAATCTTTTTTATTTTTTTAAATAATAAAAGATAATGAATGACACTCATTGATCTTTCACAGGAGCGCATTCTTAGCCCATGTAGTCCACCTGGAAATGTTTTAACTCGCGCATGAACCAAAAAACCAAGTTAACTTGCAGTAATAACTAGAAAACCAGCAACGAAAAAACATTTAAAACCTGCAAATGTTAAATAGACCATTTCAATGTGATTGAAATAAAAAACAAAAAATATTTGCAGTAGGTCTGCACGATTTGATAAAAAAAAAAAAAAAACTAAATAAATAATCACATTGTGACTATTTTGACACATGTTGCAACTGTGATTTACACGATGCGAAATGAAAAAATAGATTTTTCCCCCCTTATTTATATACAGTATTTTGAATTTGAGGTGGTAAAATGTTGCAGTTCCTTTATGATCCTGCAGGTGGCGGCCACTAAACTAGTTACACAGCACAGCATCTTGTGTGGTAGAAGCAAATTATTTGCCAAGTTTGTTTAGAATTGTAATAAAATCTGAAAGGAAAAAAAAAGCTTAATATCAAATCGGAATATTTATAAAATTGTTATACTTACAGAATCGCAATACAAATCGAATTGGCATCTCGGTATTGTGATAATATAGCTGGATACACATAGCTGGTGTTTCCTGATGTATAATATATATATATATATACACATACACACACACACCCTGTAATAAATTACAGCCTTTTCGAAGCCTTTTGTAATTTGTACAGGTCCAGATTGCGATTTCCATTTTAATGCTATTAATTGTGCAGTACTAATTTCTACGATTAATTTGTGTCTTTTTCGTACCGTCTTCGTGATTTTCTCCACAAGCTGTACCACTTGGTCCTGTTGAGAAAGTTTATCAAAGTAGTGATGTACACATCCTCAAAGCTAGTCCACATTCGTCCTGAAGATCAGACCAAAACGCAGTTAAAAGCGCCAAAACACTGGCATTCCCTCAGCTGCGCTGGCTGTCAGGTACCGAGCGCTTCAACGACAAGACGATTAGAGATCGTTAAGTAGATCCTATTAGCTCACAGGCTTACTCATCCCACAGTGCCCTCCATATAGACGAGCGAGGGCACAGAACGACTCCTCGGATGACTTATTTGGATACATAGAACTCATACACTAGATACTGAAGCAGTGGGGGGGGGGGGGGGGGGCAACCCGTAATA
>JAQQZT010000017.1:4969129-4983110 GCA_030068275.1 Clarias platycephalus
CCCCCCCCCCCCCCCCCCCCCCCCCCCCCCCCCCCCCCCCCCCCCCCCCCCCCAAGCCTTAATACACTAGCTTGCAAGCAAATCTTTCAAACGATCATGCTACACGAAAACTTCAAGCAGCTTATTAATAATAGACAAAGTTTTGCAGTTTTACATCTGCAATGCAGCTGCAGGCGGCTAACTGGTTAGCACTGTCGCCTTGCACCTCCGTGGTCCGGGTTCGATTTCCGTTTTTGGGGTCTGTGTGTGTGTGGAGTTTGCATCTTCTCCCTGTGCTTAGGCTAATTGGCGTCCCCAAATTGCCCGTAGTGTGTGAATGTTGACCGGAGGTCTCACCAGAGTCGTAAATGGGAATAAAACAAATGGTCATCATCAGTGGCCTCCACGGTCCCTAGTTGGACTACAGAGGGTCCTAGATGGATGGATGGATGGATGGATGGAATGCAGCTGTTACTCAAATCAGCCACGCCCCTATTATGCAGTATTTGTTGTCATGTCAGTAACCCTTTGTCATGAATGGAAATCTAGATATTGAGAATAAAAACATTTAGTTTGTTTTGTTTTTTGCACCATTCTGTAAACGTTTATAGAATGTTTATCTGTTGTAAAGTTTTAACATGGGCTTTGACACATTTTTCGGAGCAATTTGACTAATTTGGACTAATTGGGCCAGTGGTGGCTCAATTGTTGGTTACTGTAGGTTGTAGGTTACTGGGCTATTGATCGGAAGGTCGGTGGTTCGAGCCCCAGCTCCACCAGGTTGACACTGTTGAACTCTTGACCAAGGCCTTTAACCCTATCTGCTCCAGGGCGGTGTATCCTGGCCGATCCTGCACTCTGACCCCAGCTTTCTAACTGGGATAAGTGAAAAAATTATTTCACTGTTCTGTAAGGTCTAAGGTGTGCATCTGTATCAACAAAATAAAAGTTTATAGTGTCAGAGATTTGAATGGGTTTCTTATCAGATCTAATGATATTCCTACAAACATACATTAATTATTCATTTACTATAAATTTAAGCTACTAAACTCACTTACTAACTTCTCCTAAAACGAATACTACAGCTTCTAGCAGGTCATCCTGACAAAGATGGAAAGCCTGGCGAAAAAGATTCGTCATTCATTGCAGCAGGTATGTAACTGTAAAATGTAGTTCACAGGTGCTCAGTGAAAGAGGATCAGATGTACCACGGCTATTTATACAGCCTCCATGCACGGGCAGATTAAACTCCATCAGTCCTGAGCACTTGCTCCTAGATGCCTCCTACGGCGTAGCAGTGAAATGACACAACTTGACCTTATGATAACGATAATATGCTTATAAAGGGCATTATATAAAAATATATATATTAAACAGCAGTGATTTCATACTGGATGTAAGCTATACTGTAATCTTAAATCAAGAAAGAAAGAAAAACATATACAGTAATAACCCCAGGCTACGTCGTTCTTTTAATTCTCATCATTGGCTCCTGACTTGCGTTACGTACTAAAATAAGGTGCACTGTAGTCATAGCTGAAACATGAGACTAAAGTTCTGCTGCTAGATAAATATGTAAATGACTTCATGATGAATTTGTCCGATTTCTCACTGCCATACCATTGTTTTTTTTGTTTTTTTAAAAAACGTGTCACACACTCACAGGGATGTACAGAACGTTCCAATAAGTCTTTTATGGGCAAAGATAAAGATGTTATTGAACGACTTCATTTCCTTGGTCTCATAAAACCTGTGAATTCAATCAATGCCCTTTTAAACGCATGTAACTCGTCAAACAGACCCGCAGCCTTTATTACCCTCAGTTTAGAGTAACTCGAGATTTATGGTAATGATGCATCAATGCCCCTTTGAAGCCATTTTTTAGTTTCCAGTATTTTGGGGGACACAACTTTATTGGTGCCAAAGGTTTACATCTGGCTGAGGGTGAAAACTGCACTTGAACCCAAGAGTAGACCATGGAAGTGACCTCTGGTTCAGGTTGACACAGTGGCCTGGAATTCATCTCGAGCAAATTCCAGCTTTAAGTAATCCCAAGCTTCAAGCAAACCGGAGTTTCACATAGACTCACGCTTCAAACAAACCTGAGCTTCTTGTTGACCCAAGCTTCTAGCGAAACAAAGTTTCAAGCAAACCTGAGCTGCTTGTTAACCCAGATTTCAACCAGCACAAGCTTGAAGCAAACCTGAGCTTCATGTAGACCCAAGCTTCCAGTGAACCTTATGTGAACCCCACCTCCAAACAAACCCAAGCTTCAAGAAACTTGAGATTCAAAGCTAACCTAAGCTTCATGTATACCTGAAATTCTAGCAATCTACTTACAGAAAGGAACACCAACATTATTTAAAATTTTACATCAGTAGATAAAGGCATCATATAGTTTCCGGAGCATGATGTCTTCCCAAAATATAAAAAGCAAAGCTAGAAAGCTAGAACTTGCCTTGAAAGGCAAGAACTCAAAGTTTACGGATGTGAAAGCAAGAAACTTTGGAATTTAATTAAATCATTGATTTGTGTGTTAAAAAAAAACAAAGTAAGTACAACATACAAGTGTACCCGTTATTTCATATCCTGGAAAAGCTTTGTATACACAAAATATATATAAAATTCAACACAAAGTATACTGTGCTTTTGACAGAATTGCTTTTGCTCGCGGCCTTAGTTGAATCTGGCATTGCTGTAAGGCTCACCTCAAGCATCAAACTCTTGATTACCTTTGCAAGCGTGGTAGCTTGCATCCATTAAGAAACTGAAGGTTGGACAAGATTGAGCTCGGCATCATCTCACTGTCATGCCACTTAACATGTCGGTCAGCTACAGAAAATTACCTAAAGAAACGTGTCAAGCATTCACTGCTAGAGTTTCAGTTAGTGGTTCCAATGTACAGTACATCCATCTCTTAAAGAGATCTGTCCAGGAACATCTCGGTGAATCTGGAAAATTTGTTCGCTGTAAAGCAGGCGTCCAATCCATCAACTGAACAAACAGGAAACGTTTGCTTGTCCTTTGCAAGGCCACTTCTAGTGCATGCATTTGCGTTCCATGCCAAAGTGCTCACTGCTTATCCTCCACATGCCCTCAAACATTCTCCAGATCAAGTAACAGGGATCTACCACTTCACATTCTGTCTGGTAGAGAGGAGACAGAAAAGATGAGAAGGAGTGGTGAATGAGTCAGAGCAGGACTCCATCATCAGTATTCTCCATTTGGCACTCCTCCAGAATATCAAGGTCCTTATTTAAAGCTTGTCTGAAATGGAAATGTACTGGTTTTCAATGGTTACATCCAGGTCTAAATCTTGGTGGCTACTTACTACCTTCTGGAAATCCGTTCTGGAAATGGTCATGGACACCCTAATGTGCTTGGTAAACATACCAGTTTAGATTTAGTCCTTTTTTGCTTATTGGAACTAAAAAAAAAAAAAAAAAAAAACATTAGTCCTTTTGGTCTTCCAGTAGATTTTATAAAGTGGCTGAATTTCTGCCCATTCAGTCACAAAGGCATTGCTGAGGTCAGGGAACAGGTCCTGGCACACAGCTGGCGTTCCAATTTATCGTAAGGGAATATAAAATGGTGCAGGTTAATAATGTTCTTTCACCAGGGTATCATCGGTCAGATATCAAAGAGTATCCACTACCTATTGTGGACTTGGATCTGGGTATGATCTTCAAAATGGCAAAAGTTGCAATCTGATTGGCGTTTCCACCAATTTCCATTGGGAACACCAACGTTATGGCATATCAGCACACGTTTATGATTTGTCATGTCTCAAGGTTACTCCAGATATTTAATTAAAGCAATTAGTTCACAATTGTGAATAAGCATAAATTTGATTTGAATTTGATGATAAATTACTGGAAAAAACAGTGGAAAGCATTTGCGATTTAATTCATTGAGGGTCAGGGTCCTTAATCCTCATCTTCTCATCTCAAACATAATACGTTTTAAAATTTAACCAAACCTGAAAATCTAAGGCCAACAGCCAACACTGAACCTAACCACTAAGCACTTTCAAAGACCATCCAGGTAATAATGACATCACACAGATTACCAGTCATAAAACCTCCAGTCTCCCAACATGCAGACCAAAGTCCATAACCCAGCACGGGTTCTTTTATCTCTTCCACCTTAGCTTTGCTGATTTTAGCAACGACGTCAGGTCTAATCGCCTTCTCGGGTTGCTGTGTCCCAAAGGGTCCTATATAGCAGCTTGTGCTCTAGATAGAAGTGCACTCTTTCTGTGCCCCCATTACAAGAGAATGAATTAAAGACACCCATAGAGACCTGAATCACAAGAGCTGCTAAGTCACTTTCCTTTAGGTTAGAGGCATGAATTTCTGTGATGACTTTGTTCATGGAAGCCTCCAATCATCAATAAATAAGGTCCTTTAAGTTAGAGATATTCAAAGGTAAATTTAGTGGTATAGGTTTGCCAAGAAGCGTCCTTTAAAAACAATCATGTTGCCTTGGAAAAAAAAAAAAAAAGTAATTTATTTTTCTCCTATCCTGAAACAAGGGCTAATTATGCAATGACCCAAATCTTTATATTTGTACATCAACATACTACATTTGCACCTCCTCCTTCGCAAAATGATTTTATATTGATCAGCCATAACACTAAAACCACCACCAAGTGAATTGGATAACTTTCATTATGAATTATATACCGGTGAACGGGGAGTAAAGGCCAGTTCGTCTGGTCCAACCCCACAGAAAAGTCAATGTAGCACAAATTGCTGAAAAAAGTCAATACTGTCCGTGGTAGAAAGGTACCAGAACACCTTGTGCACCACAGCCTGCTGGACACGGAACTCAATAAGGCCAACAACCTGACCTCCAAACTCTTGAGATCCTGATCCGAGCACCCATGGGATTCACTGGCCAGACGAGTCTGATTCACAGCTGCCCCACCCTAGGATTCGCCACTAACATCCTGGTCCCCGACACCAGCACACACCCAGTGGTCTTGTGGAGTCATGCCCCAAGGGACCATCCTTGGGGCAGGGCTGCCTCGGTGGCACAAGAGGAACCTATTGCTGATGAGTATATTATTCTATGGTTATAATCATGTGCAGAAATTTTGGTTTCAACACATTGCTTCTGGTTGAACTTTTACGCATTCACCACTAAAATCCCAACATATTTGTTGAATAAGTGAAAGTCCAACCAGTAGCAATATGACAAGAGTTTTCTTTATATGTTTTAAATGAACATGAGTTAATCAGAGCAGCTTGAACATAAAATTAAATTTTCCTGTCCACAATAGAGGCATTAAGACAGACAGTGTTAAGGTGTACGTCATGGTCTGCAGTTTCAATCGCTATTGGGCAGCACGAAAAACCGACACAGTATGTCAACTGCCTGATGATCAAACACCGTCTGATTATACAGACACAAAGCAGTGAGACTATTAATGATGAATCTACAATGATTTCAAAATGTCTGTCCTGAAAATGTGGCAACACATCAAAAGCAGTAACATCTGATCTTGCAAGAAAGCAGGAAATCCATCCAGCCTTGTGTTATTCCATTTTAATTAAACTCAAACAGAATTTAGTTTCTTTACCATTTCCAAAAATGGCGTCTTTCAAAACCCATTTTCCCCCACAATGGCTTACTTTTTTCCTTAAGATTTGGACCGACCTCATTTCCTCCATCCGCCGCTCAATTCAGCCACAAATCCTATTTTGCACTTGAAAGAGGGCCGACACAAAAGCTCAGCGCGTTATATAAGCCCACCATCCCTTTCTATGAAATTATATAAAAGCTTTTTGAAAAATAAAACGAGCAGAACTTATCATTCAATCGAGATCTCTTTTTTTTTTCCCAGGCTTAACTGTTGCTGTTGAAAATCAACCTGAGTAACATCGGAGCGTGAAACCTCGCTCGACTCATGAGAAACAAAATGTCGAGGAAGCGTGCTCTTACCTCCAAAAATGGAAGGCGTGCAGCGGGCTGCATGGGCTGCAAGGGCTTGTGGGAGTCGGGCTCAAGCTTCTTGGAGTGAGGCTGTAAGTCAAATCACGGTTCGTCAATGCTGACCCAACGTACGACCTTACAGTAGGCGAGTTATGTACATCACACATCGAAAGGTGCATTGTGTGCTCGCTAAAACTACTTACAGTAGAACTTATATTAATAGACAAGTCATTAAACATAATCCACATTTCCAAATAAAACGTATGTACGTCTTAAGAATTCTTTGGATGGTTAAAGTTTTGATTTAGAACCCTCTCTAAACCATTTGTTATAGGGTTCTAGGTGGAACCTTTAACAGTTCTCACAGAGAGATAGAACGATTTGACGTGTATTCCTCCAAAGTATGTAGAAATCTAACAGAATGTAGTATGAGGGAGTTTCAAGTCAAACTGGTACTTATGAAGAAATGTAAGTTTTACAAGCATTTTAGAACTTTAGAAAGAAGGCCGTACATCCGTGAACAACATTCTTGGCCAAAGGGGCTCAGCGCACACTGCACTCGCTTTCATCAAGTGAAATGCCTGAGACTTTAAAATCGACGAATGACTTCTCGCCAACTTGCGCAAGACACGCGTCAATCTGTAGGAACCTTCACATGCTTGGGGCATTAAAGGAGTTCCAGGGAGGCCAGCGTTTCAGCCGTGAAGCAGACAGTCCAAACATGGCTCCGGTGTATTGAGAAAACGTTCTACCTTGATGGTATTCAACCGCTAGTGAAACGCTAGGGTTGGTGCGTTGGTGTAACTGGTGTGTCTGCACACACTAAAAGTCCCAGTTTGACTTGAACACTCCTTGTATATTAGCATGCACTGCCTTGTGTTTCTGTTTCCATTATATTAAACCTACATGAAATGTATACGTCCAAAAATCTAAAGCCACACTGAAAGTCAGGGTTTTTAAATTTGAAACCCTTTAAAACGAGAACAGAAAATATTTTATATTAACAATTTTTATAAAAATTTGTATTATACTCTATGACTCTAGCTCCTTTGTATGCAAACTCGAATTTTTTGACACGTGCGATGCATAGACTATTATGAGTCCATACCAGAGTGCACATGTCATTCAAGCCAAAGTGGACATAGAAATGACAAATGAAGTCATAATTTCATGTACATAAATATTCCAAAATTTCTAACATAGAATAACTTAGTTAAGTTACATTAAGCCTATATTTGTCAGAGCGCAGGATCAGCCATGACTCAGCGTTCCTGGAGAAAGACAGAGCCATGATCAAAGGCCCAACAATGGCAACCTGGTGGAGCTGGGGCTCGAACCGCTGACCCTCCGATCTGCAAGTCAGTGCCTTAGCCCTCTGAGTCACCACTGCCCATATTAATATAGCTGGTAATAAAAAAAATAAAGGTTTGTATTCACCTAGAAAAGAAGGAATCTCTCTGTGCTGGTTTCAGAATTTTGGACCGTTCATAATTCGGATGAAGATTTCATGAAGTAAAGGAACTACTGTAGTGCAGATGGAGTTACAATTCAGTATAGTATACAAATGTTCTCAAAAAAAAAAAAAAAACCAGGAAGTTCTGAGGATAAAGAAGGCGAAACCTGGGGACGGTCCACCATTTCGAGATAATCATCCATTTCGACATCTACTTGTATCTGAAATGTTCTGATTTTTTTCCTTTTATTTTAGAAACTTCATGTACAACGCTTAATTTGAACTCCATCTGTTATACATCATTGCACGCATTACCACAGAGCAGCACCACAGCATCAGTGAATTGAATCTATATAGAGCTCAAAGAATAAACCCAGCCATGTCAGCATTCAGCTTCTATTACACCTCACACACCAAATTCTATTAGAACTGTTTTTTTTTTTTTTTTTTTCATTTAAAACTTGCCAAAAAAAAAAAAAAACCTGCGCACGCTACATGCGGCTCAAACCAAACACTGCAACATGACCTCCAAATTTCCTCTCCCCTGGCTGTTTTCCTGGAGGCCTTCGAGTGCATAAACGCTGGTTGCTGGTGGTGCAGAAGACCATTGACGAGCTAAACCAATCACGTCACCTGAAAGTGCTGAAACGGACGTGTCAGGAGATATGCATTGCACGGTGCGCTTAGCAACACCAGCAGTGATGCAACACGCAGCTACAGCAGATGTAAACATGTGATGTGCTTTCCTTGACCTCCGGGAACGGAATTCGATTTCGTTACGATTACAAATCCCTGAGACGGGAACGAGAAACGAGAGCACATGGTAAATAAATGAGACGGCAGGGATGTTACTTAGAGCAGATCAGGTCTTTATGCATAAGGGAAATTCATCATCATCATCATCATCATCATCATCGAGTGCATCCTGCTGAGGGGAACACGAGCCATATCTCTGTACGTCACCTCATCCGAACGGACAGCCAAAGCTGGCGGGTTCTCCAGCTGCAGACCTCACTGATCGATGGCCAATTCTTGCTGATCCCAGATCAGATCCACTCATACACACCCTATTCCGATCCTGAAACTGACCCGAGATCAGTTTCAACACAGCAAACCTTCACTAGCGAACCTTTTATTATGGTTTTATTATTCGCGCACACTGCAGAAACTGCTGCTGTGGTAATGCTGCACCTTTCAATGATTCTGCACGTAAATAAAGACGACGCAGCACACAAAAGGGAGGAAATACTCACTCGAGTGTCAGCCCCGGAATCCTTAACCTCTCCCGCTGGGCTTTCATGGCTGTGCTAGACTGGATTGATCTATTGTGCACATGATATTTCCTTTCGCAGAACCTCGCGGCACGTCAACACAGCAACGGAAATCGTCTGGTCCTGATTGTATTTTTTTTTTTTTTTTTTTCCCTTCCCTCCCCCCTGTCCTTATACTTCTAGGTCTAGCTGTCAGATGAGATCGTCAGTCGTCTGTGGAGAACTAAGAGGCTGGACAATGGCTCTCTTTCTCCTCCCATCCCTCTGCCGCTCACACTTTCTCTCTCGCTCTCCCGCTCTCTCTCGGTGTCTCTCTCTCCCATACACAAACATGCATGCCTGGGATCCAGGCCGCCCCTCCTCCACCGGTGAAAGACCCTTACGTCAGCAAAGCCAAACACAGAGCATGGAGATTTATCATCCTTACACCAGACTGCACTCAACCTCATCAATGTCTTCTTTCTTTCTTTTTATTATTATTATTTTCATCATGCGCTAATAGACGTGCAGACTGCAGTGTCCTCCAAAACATTCATTAGCATTTCAATGCCATCTTTTGTGCCGCGCAAGAAACATCATGACCTCGGGAGTACAATTCGAACCCTCATGACCAAAACCAAACGAGATCTTACATGGGATTAACGTGTATTTGCTTTTACGCAAGACCCCAGTTCAACAAGAGCAAAGGTGACTGAAGTGATCTGCTGCTTTAATCCCGACGGATTTGCCGATTTTAGTGAGCAGAAAAATCCTTAAAAAAATAAAATTAAAAAGTTTAGTTCAACATTACAATGCTACGCGATTATCTTTACTAGGTTGTTAAGAGGGATGTTATGAAGGAAGTAGAATAAATGACCATAGAGAAATTTAATTTTATTCTTTCAGACTTTTCATCACTAGCTTGGTACCTTAAATAATCTGGCAAGCTATGTAAGTTAAAAAAATGTTACTGCCAAAGTAGGCGGACAACCTAGACAATTGTGTACATGTCCATCAGCTTCAATATATTACATATCATAAAACAGTTATGTCCGACCTAAGTAATCTGATTGGACGAGTTCCACGAGTGCTGATATTGAGCATAACAGCACTGAGATGTTTAAATACATACATCACAGTTCTCCTAATAATCATTAATTACACTAAGCGTTGGTCGCCAGAATGGGTGAAAGTAGGTTAGTACTGTATGTTTTCCGCAGTACTGGAAAGAGGAGAGAGCAGCTGCATTGACCAAACAGGACCAGCAATGAAACCATAACTGATAACATTATGTCATCTTAAACAACACCGTGTCTCCTTAGTGAAAGCTTCCTTAGTCCTTAGTCATTCCGAATGGACTCTGAACCCCCAGTGTTGTTTTGCTCGTGGTTATGCAAGTTTTATGATTATGATTACATTTAGACATCTGGCAGATGCTCTTAGCCAAAGCGACTTACAAAAGTGCTTTGAAGTTTCCGTCACTGGATAGAACCTTATACTGGGTTCCTACATTACTTATTAAGTACAATCAAGTAAAAAAAAATTTTCTTCTTCTTTATTTTACTACTAAATGAATACAAGTATTGAAGCAACGGTTCGATCTTTAGTCTTCGTTTAAAGGTTGCCAGTGACTCGGCTATACAGACATCTAAAGGAAGTTCATTCCACCACCTAGGTGCCAGAGTTATAAAACTAATTAGCTTATAACACATGTCTGAATCCCAAATCCGTCTTAATCCATAATCAAGGGAACTACTTGCTGTGTGGAACAAGGGATTGTTTACGGTCCATAGCACACTAGCTTTGTATTTAACGCTATTTGGGATTCGACCCCGAAACCCGAAAGTTAGCTGATATTCCAAAGCGAGATAAGTTGAAATATAATGTAAATTTCGTATGTTTCTCAGGACTGTCCACTACTTTCTGTCCTTTTGACTAGATACTGTACTGTAGTGCCGGTAAGAATTTAAAACTACTTTTTCTCCATTAAGTACACCAACTGTTGAGCAAAATAACTAGTTAAGTATGCAAACAAATCATGATCTGTTAATAATAACTGAGATTTATAGAACTGTTGTATAAAAGCAATACCACATTCGAGGTCATGCTGTAGTGCTGAATATCACAACCGCATCACAGACATGCTGATATTCCGTATATGGAAACTGAAAGCAGCCATTAAAAATCGCTCGCACTGGAGTCATACGGAGGCACGATCATAAATGTCAACAACTATCATGTAAAAGAAATGACCCCTAAAAGGTAGTGTATAACACACACACACACACACAGATAGAGACACTCACACACACATGCACAGAATGACTCTCATATTCTCTTACCCACATTTACTTGGGTTACCATAACAGACTTTACTGAGCAGTCAAGAGAAATAAATGTAGTTACAGAAATTTACGACATTTTCATTACTGGGAAACAGTTCTGCTTGTTCTAAGGCAGTTCTTTCCACCTAGATTCCAATTCTCTCTCTGGCTTATAAAAATACACTTTGTTTTCCTTTATTAACATTATTTTAGTGAACAAACATTTCCATAATTGTTCCATTAAATTCCTTCAAGTTTCTGTGTTGTTTTGCGGACGCGTTTTCATAAGGATGTAGTTTAGTATTTGGGACAGCTATGAGAGCGCTGGGACAATTAAACCTGCCATCTGAGACCATTTCTGGGACGGTCATGGGAAGAAAAAAAAAAGTAAGTCAAATTCCGAGCTCAGGCTGTAACGAACGTGAGTCAGACAACACTTGTTCGCTTGGACCAGAAACCAAATAAAATACGTTTTGACGTTTCTTTACAGGTCGGGATTTTCCAACAATTCCTAGAGGTTTATACTTTAGGGTTGTTCATTTTGTCAGAATTTTCTGTATGTTTTTTTGTACCCCTGAACCACCTGCCGCAGCCAAGCCCCGCCCACTGAACAAGCCAGGAATGTTAGGAAACATCTAGGTTTTCTTCTAGATCTTTTTCCAAATATGATTGCAAGTGAGTAATATTAGTGACACCATAAGTACTAAATATATAACAGGTGAAAACAAACTGGTATGACAAAACAATACGATCAAAAGAAAAAGTAAGCATGTTAAGAAACAACCACAAGAAGAAACTTGAACTTGGTAAAGATCTCAGAAGAACGCTTCATCAGTAGAAACCAATAAATAATGAAGTAATATAAATGGCAATCATCTATGCACATCTTCTGATGGATTAAACATGTTTGAACTTCATCAAGCCGTCAGTGTCCAGTGACGGATATTGTTTGGAAGCTCTCTCAGGTCAACGGTGTGGCATTTCTGTGACTGATCTCTCTAAAGTAATGCTAGATCCCGTCATCATAAAGCGGCTTGCTCCAACAAGTTCGGGTCTCACAGCTACGGTCTCGAAGAAAGTTTCAGAAGTTTAAAGTTAGGAATCGACAGGGTAATGGCATTGCTTCAGCTTAATATCATGATTTTATTGATTATTATTTCTCAGAGATTGATTCAAAAGAAGGACTAACCGTGACCTATTAACAGTGACCTCTTGTCCTTATCTCTGTATCCTCCTCTGTCTACACCATGCCTGTAGCCAACATTCAGATATGCAGCAGCTCATGTTCATGTTTATTTATAACCGTCGTGCCAGTAAGGAATAAAATCTGTCGGGGTGTTCTGTTATAGGAAAGTAATCCACAACAAAGTGGTGTCATGTGGGGCTCAAACGAGGAGAGCGAGTACATATTATTTAGTTATACTACTTATACTACGACAACTAAATTTGCTTCCTATCGTGTATATATAAGGGCTTTAATGTCCATAACCTGATGCACATATATGATACAAGATTTATTTCAGTTAAGCGGACACTGCAAGTTCATGAAAATGAAAAGTACAGTAGGTTGGTTTATTGGTTGGAATGTTAACAAACTTTCCTTTTCTACAATATTTTTGAACAGCATCT
The DNA here is from genome assembly GCA_030068275.1 of Clarias platycephalus. Classification (NCBI taxonomy): domain Eukaryota; kingdom Metazoa; phylum Chordata; class Actinopteri; order Siluriformes; family Clariidae; genus Clarias; species Clarias platycephalus. The sequence continues at coordinate 4,981,702 of JAQQZT010000017.1, forward strand.
TAAAAAAATGTATGCCTAATTCAATTTAATTCATAACAGACAACAGATTATGGATGTTTGAAAAGAAAAAAAAAATGCCTTGACAGATGATTGACTGTTTGCACCACTTCCAGGTCTCTCTCTAAAGCTTGGCTCAGCTCTGGATGCCATCTGGATGGTAGACAGCTGCGGTGCTGCACGTCAGTGAATAATCCATGTAGGACTGAATATTTCCTCAAATAAACAGGAGACAAACATATAATCGGGGGCCGTCATCATGCTGGTGTCATAAGCAAAATCATCCCAAAGCAAGCTCTAATACATAACACCCCGCCCGTTTTTTTAAGGGACCAAATTCCGCATACGGAAGGAGGACATGGTTTTGGTGAACTTCACATTAAACCACGACAGTTAAAGCAAAATGAACCCGGCGCGGAAACGCGATACTGTTTACATGAGATCTCTTGTCAGCAACATGTGCTCATAAAGCCTGCCAATCATCCCCTGGATCATATCCTCCTGCTCTCTCCCTCATTCCTTCTTTTTTTTGGACGAAATCCCAGACAAATACAAGCCAATCTTCCTCCTAAAGAGGTTGAAGCTCCCTCTGTATAAACAGCGCTTCAGCAGAGGCTGTTATCTTACACATCCCATAACAGCCGAGCATAAATATGATTCAGGATTGAGCAGCCCATGTGTGTGGGAGCTTTTTATTACCAGTCATCAATTATAAGCAAGGCAGTTCTTCCAGATGGCAGGCCGCAGGCTGGAACCTCATATGTGCTAAAGGAAGAAATGGATAGAGGCTGCCAAAATCCATGGCTAGGTGTTACGACAGAGCCGGAGAGCACCGAACGCTGAAGCTACTGTAGAGTGGAGAAGCGGAGCACGCCAGCTTTAGCAAGTGATGGCTTGACACAAACCCTACAAATTCTCCACAGGAAAATCAACAAGGCTCACTCTAGGACAGACACAAGCACGTTGGGAAACTTGGTGGAAAAGTTGTATGACTGTAACAAAGCTGAAGATGTGCACAAGTAACTTTGAGAATTTGTTTTTCTGTAAATTCAGCAGTTGCTGGAGTATGAGGCAACCACTTAAAAATATTTTTTCAGCAAAAGGAAAAAGAAATCTGAAGGAAATAGGAATCCAATTTTTAATTTTGATCCAGCAATAAAAAACAACTTAATTTAATTATCGAATCAAATTGTTAGCTGAAAAAGAACAGAACTTTCTGGTCTGAGGGAATGATATACACTGTTTTAAGTATTTGGCCAAACCTGTTCTTCTTTGTCTTTCGGCTATTCCTTTTCAGGGGTCGCCACAGCGAATCATCTGCCTCCATCTAACCCCATCCTCTGCTTCCTCTTCTCTCACCCCAACTAACTTCATGTCCTCTCTCACTGCATCCATAAATCTCCTCTTTGGTC
>JAQQZT010000017.1:4983225-4997187 GCA_030068275.1 Clarias platycephalus
ACTTTATCTCCAAAACATCTAACATGGGTTGTCCCTCTGATGAACTCATTCTTGATCCTATCTATCCTTGTCACTCCGAAAGAGAACCATGACATCTTCATCTCTGCTACTGTACTTTTGGCTACCTTCAATTTTGGTGTTTCAATCAATCAGGGCCCTTATTCCCACTGAAGAGCAATCTTAAACTGAGCTTTAATTTTGCATGCATTTTAAATTTTTCCTATGTATTTGAGATTAGTAGGACCTGATAAGTACTCATGAAGCTGAGTTTGACACCCTCTTGTGTTTCAACTAAATAGTGTATTTTTGCTACCATTAGATGATGCTATAAAGTGTCTACTACTTAGGACAACAGGTCTAAGTTAGACAGAATGAAGTATAACTAGCTGTGAACCCAAGTTATGTCTCCATATCAGGACGAGGGTCCCAGGAGGTTAATGCTTTAGCATACAGTACCAAGACATCTTGGACAACGCTGTGCTTCCAACTTTGTGGCAACAGTTTTGGGACGGGCTTTTTCTATTCCAACATGACTATGCCCCAGCGCACAAATCAAGGACTTTAAAATCATGGTTTGATGAATTCGGTGTGGAAGAACTTGACTGGCCCTAACACAGAGCCCTGACCTCAACCCCATCGAGCACCTTTGGGATGAACTGGAACGGAGACTGCGAGCCAGGCCTTCTCAACCAACATCAGTGCCTGACCTCATAAATGCTCTACAGAATGAATGGGCACAAATTCCCTCAAACACTGCAAAATCTTGAGTGGCGCCTTCCAAGAAGAGTGGAAGCTGTTATAGCTGCAAAAGGAGGACCAACTCCATATTGAAGTATACGTGTTTGGATACAATGTCATTGCAGGTCTGACCAAATACTTTTGCCCATATAACTTTCTTAAACTCAAAAAGTTCTTGTTTAAAAAATATTCTTTTTAATGACTGCTTAGTTTAAAAGCTGATTCTGGCTTTATACTGTAATGTGTTCATTGACACAACTGAGACAGATTTCTCAGAAACATTTACCTCAGACGTCTCATGCTAACCCAGCGCTATGCTTACTTACATCATATTCTAATGCGAGTAGTTTTTAAAATAGTTTTTAAATGATACAGAGTTAAATACAAAATTTCTCTCATGTCAAGCTGTGACAACAATTGTGTGCTAGATTAGTCGACAAATTATATACTGTAATGTATTTAACAAAACTCAAAGAAACACATTTTCCAGAAATTTTTACCTCAGAAATCACATTATAACCATCATCATCATCATCATAACTGTTAATAATAACAAAATAGAGCAAACAGGAGAGTTAAATCTCAATAAAAATCTTCATCCATCATGTCAAGCTTGCCAAATGTAAGCCAGTTTAAAACAAATTAACAGTGCTATCGAATACAGCTCACTTAGCTAGCAAATGTTAGCTAGTTTTCTACTACTAGCTTAGCAGCTAGAGTACTTTTAGTGATGAGTGTTTGAGCAATGTTTTATTCAGACTTTTCCAGCTATGTTTACATACAGTAAATCATTAAGAATATGATGATTAAGACAGAGATAAATAACATTTTCCACTTGTGGAAAAGGGCTACTTTGCTAGCAGCTAGTCAGCAGACTAGCTAATTTAGCCAATGCTAGTTAGAATACAAAATGCCAAAGTCATTCTAGTGATGAGGTCTTAAGAAAACATTTCAATAATGATATTTTGTACACAGATCATTATATTTCCATCATATTTAACTATAGTATAGAGTTACAAGTTTCAGAGTACTTTAATATTTAACCAACATAATATTAGTTTTCTAAATATTACATATAAAATGCTGAAGGAATATCACTAAAGCACAGCAGCTAAGAAGCACGATGTTACGTGCAGGTGTGTGTGTGTGTGTGTGCACACGTATGTGCGCATGCGTGGACAATTCATTTTCTCTCTTATAATTAGTTCATTTATTTCCATACAGCTGAGGACACAGGACTAGTAATTTAACTTGGAATCAAAAACAGAAAATATGCTTTGGAACTAAATTCACAATTAAGGTTGTGAGATCTGTAGATGTCAGTGATAATTATAGGGTTGCCCTTTTTACATACATGACATTAATTACTGTATACTTACATATTAAAACATTCATTATAGCTATAAAATCATCGCAAACACACCCATAAAATTTTTAGAAGTATCTACTTATAAAGGATTTACTTCTTTTCATTGGTACATTTTAATTATGGTAGTGTATGAAAAAAATTAGGCCTATTTATAGAAACTATATTTCAATGTTGTTCTTGGTCTTTCGGCTGCTCTGGTTTTACGCCGGATGCCCTCCCTAACGCAACCCTCCCATTTTATCCGCCCTTGGGACCAGCACTGCATGCAGTGGCTGGGGTTTAGGCATTGGGTGGGAATTGAACCCCGGCCTTCTGTATGGCAGGCGAGCCACCGATGCCCAAACTATATTTAAGGGTTCTTTATGAAATATTATAATGCATGCGATAACGGTCATAAAATGTTGCATATAAGAAGCCACCGTGGCAAAAAAAAAAAAAAAAAAAAAAAAAAACACTGTGCTTGTGGTTATGGTATAACAAGCAATTCACCAATGAGAACATTTACTTACAAGCTCCCTCTCCTGGGCAAACTGAGCTCCTTCTGGAAAAGACAGAAAAAAACAGAAGGGTTTTAGTTGAAACGTGTGATTATCTCACACTTCAAGCACATTTAAGAAGCATTAGAGGAAGTGCAGTTAACTATTTACAACACCTTTTTCCTTTATCCAGCTTTGCCTGACAGGGATGTCAAGAGCGTGGGAAGTTCCCTTATTCTGGCTTCTCTCAATGGAAAGAGACGGTGCCGCGAATAATTACAATGAGCTAGCTTCTTAACCCTGAGCGATAACCGTGAATAAAACCTAGACATACTCACACACATTGCTAGTCTGGCTATTCAAAGCCTGCTATGACTTCACCGCTCTGGCTCATTGGTTCAGAGAGGTGACCCATTTTCCCAGCACTCCAGATTTTTAAAAAAAGATAGAGTCGGACACAAGCCAGTATGAATTGAACAAGTCATGCAAAAAAAAACATGTCACCCAGATATTAATCAATTCATTAACTTAACAGAAATTCAATAGAAGTTTTACATGATATATAAAAGCATTGTCATTAAAAAAGAATTCTAATTCATTCATTAATCTTTTCCAAGTTATACAGTGTAAATAGATGATGATGATTGTTTTTTTTAGAAATCTTCAGCAGAGGGCGCTATTGTAACAAATTAATACTAAAGTAGGACTTGAACACTGTCCTTGTGAAACTGATTTTGACGTGTTCTTGCTTATATCGCTCAATCACCACCCTCAAGAGGAAATGCAGAAAGCTGTTATAATACACACAGTCAGAAATGAACGCACTCCAACATGACTACATGACAGGAAATATTAGATAACATCAATTTCATCACCATTCTAAATCAACCGTCACAAAAAAAAAAAAAAAAAAAGTAGTAGTAAGAGAGACATTTACACAAGCAGCTGAAGTATTGATTTAACCCAAAAAAGTCTGGGTAAAAGACATTAAAAAGTTAGGCATGAGTGTGTAATATGAAAATAAAAGACTCGAATACATTTCTAACAAGCGCTACAAAAAAAGTCCTGATGTGTGCGTTGTACCTCCAGCTACTCCATATGGTGCTATAACATAAGTGCGCAGTGAGCAGACTAGAACAATTTAAATGTAATGAGACAGAACGAGTGGAAGAGCACAGCAGGATGGAGCGCGAGCTTTTCCCTTAAACATGCAAGAAAGAGCAGCATTCATAAGGGTAGGAGACAGCTACATAAGCCTTGCATAATAATTGCCAAACCTACATAAACTTTTATGATGTAATATTCAATTAGGCATTCACAGGCTCGGTCAATTTTGATGGCAGTTTCTGAACTTAGGAAAGTCGTAACAACCAATTTCATATAAGGTCACATTACTACATGCCGTTATCACCGTTGACTTAATGGTGATGGCTTATTCCAGCAGACATCAGGTTTAAAAATTAATGTCTCTAGCGATTTAGCATCAAGTTACCATAACACAACTGACTTACGTCATGTGACATAAGTATGTCATAACAACTGACTTTGTATTAAAAGGATTGATAAATATCAAATGTCACCTTTAAACATATATGAAGAAACGTTTTGCTTGAGGAGTGTTTATAAGGCAACATGCACGCTACATAAGCCTTTAATGACACTGGACATGAAGCCTACAGTATATAAACATTTATGATTGTTAATAACGATCAAGCATCAGCTTTTTTAAATGTTGACTTCGTCAATATCAAGCTAACGTAACATGAATAACTAAGTGAAGTGACATTAGAATGTTATAACTACTGACTTTGTATTACAAGATTTTAAAAACGTAAAATCCTGAATTGAAATATATGAAAAAAAACTATTCACTTTTGGACTGTTATTCATAATGTAACATTCATAATGTAACATGACAACGACATATGCCCTTTATGACGCCTGATTATAAGCCTACATAAAGACTGATAATGGCTCAATTTGTCAGCTGTTAGTTTCCATAAAGCCTAGTTTATCAAAATTGATGGCAAGTTGACATAATATCAACATAACATCAAAGGAATGTCATATCAACTGACATAGCATAGTGTCCTACGGACACTCACTATGGTGATGACGACCAATCAAATATTCGCTCATACTCAGGGTCAGAGGCATTCATAATCTTGTAAAGAGAAACATGAATCTTATTTTAGTTACGAATCAACGGAAATGGACATAACACTGTCATAATGGTATTATAACCTAATCATTGGTATTTGTAACAATTATCAGCAGAAGTCTGTATAAAATGGCAGAAAGACATATAAGTAACTCTGTTGTATAACAATATTTTTATGAGCAGAAAATCTTAATTCACGTTAAAAAATATATAGGGTACATAACTGTTCATAATGTGTCGTAGGCAGTTATAACAGTGTTATGAGCAGAAATATGAAATGTTCATAATTTTATTTAAGGATCAGAGAAAATATACTTTATGATTTATTGTAATATAAAAACAGTTATTACTGTACTTCATACTGTTATAATGCACATATGCATGCTGATGTTAGGCCAAGAAATGCTTTGCAGCATATTTTTGTATCAACTTCACTTAGCATGCTACGGTGACATAATTAAGTCAGTAGACATACTGTAGCGATGTAATATAAGCTTACAAAATGTTATAACAATCCTATGCCACGTGTTGTTAATCTAATAGCAAAACTGAAATCAAAAGGTTTATGACGAGTTAAAACAATATAAATGTTTATGCAAGGTAATGTCAGTGATCATGATGAACTTAAGTAGGTGTCATGTCACTATATGCACTGCTTTTAGAGCAAATCTTACCAAAGGGCGTTCAAGTCAAACTGGGACTGAAATTTCTCATGAATGAATGCGTAAAACCGATGTACTGTACATTTAAAGACTTATGACAGTATGGTGATGATATCCCTAGCCGCACTAAAACATCTGAAGGGTGTGAACATTTTAAACAAGGCTGTACATCCCTGATACTGCCCACCGCACATTACACAGTTCTGGTGTACTGAGAAAACTTTCTACCTCGATGGTATCCAAGCACTGGTGAAACGCTTGGATAAGTCCATTGGTGTAGCATTGGATTATATAGAGGAAATAAAGGGATAAATAACTGTTCTGTTATTCTGTACAACCAAAAGTCCCGGACTGACTTGAACGCCTCTTGTACCAACAGCAAATCTCATTTTTTTAAACACATCAGTATGCATCTGTGAAACCTGAAATGCTGCTGCGAATCCATGATGAGACAAATGAAACCCTGAACGAATGTCGAGCTGTTTGGCAATCTCCCTCCTGCGTGATTACTCAGTGTAACACTGCAACATGCCAGGCGCAAAGCTCAATCTCCATTTACTGCTAAGACCAGATGACTTAATGAGCCTGCTGAATGACAGGAATACATCAGGCGTGCCTGTGATCATTGTTCCACCCTGCTGTTTCGGAGGTCAGAATGGGAAAGCTGATGAGGAGCGGGAAGGAGTCGTCCAAACGGGTATGAAAAATACACCGACGTCTTGCTTCATATGATGTTTAAATGTAAATAATAATACAATAGTAGAGGAGAATGGATGTGATTGAGGAACTACACAAGTAATACTGTGCATGCAGACTTTCTTGTAGATAAATCACACTTTCTGAGCAGAGCTGCAGTCACTTTAAAATTCTAAGTACAGCGATCCAGTCAAGCCATGCGCGTGTCCACGGACACTCGCCTAGTGATTCATCTTTTTTTGTATTCTGAGCCGCAAGAGAAAAAAAACAAGGCTGTCCGTGGGGGGAAAAAAGCCCTGAGAGGAGAGCAGGATCTGCACAGTCATGACAAAAATATATTAGACCCAAGGACGTGTTTCCATAAACTGCTTTTGGTATCATCAAGTCTAGAACTTACTGTGTGACAACAGTGCAGGAGTTCCATATGCTACTGTTTCCATTATGTCACATTTAATAGTTAATCGGTCATCTGGCATTTAAAGGAAAAACACTAGAGAGTAAAAAAATATATATATTTTTTCTTGAAATCCAGGTTTTGAAAAAGCTTTGAAAGTGGTTTACACTGTACGAGGTTGCGTTCAAGCCAAACAGGGACTTTTGGTTGCGCAGGATAACACGACACAGTTATGAGTTCGAAAACATGCTTTTTTTTTTTGTCCTACATAATCTCCTGCTACACTAACGCACCAGAATTTCCCTAGTGCTTGAAGAGTCTCCTCAAGAGTCTTATCACCGTACTGCGCTTGACGTCTTCCGTAGACGTTACTGAGTTTTACGCCTTCTCTTCATTCAGGAGAAATTTCATCATCAAGTCCCGGTTTGGCTTGTACACTCCTTGTATTTGGATCAGTTTCTTTTAAATGTGTCTTGTTGCATTTGCTCAATGTGTTGTCAAAGTGTTCTGCCTGTTAACTCGTAAGGGATCATCCTCAAAGTGAACAACAATAAACAATAAAGTGTTGCGGAATTGCTAAACAGTTTGAATAAGCGGCGTTTTTCTTCCACATTGACGCATTTGAAATCTGCAGCATCTTTCAGACTAACGTCCAACGATGCACGCTTTAACCATGTACACTTGCTAGTTAACAAGCCTAGCCGCTGCGTTCTATTAAACATGCATTAGCCTCGATCTAGTGAAACGCTGACTTGCGTGATATCCCCAAGAGCTACTTAAATTATTAGCTCAGATTGCTGTGAGATAGACAACGGAGCAACAACAGGGTATTGACAGCATCTTCTATTTGTGCGACGCCCTCAAGGACAGAGCAGTGACCCTGTGGGCAGGGGGTAGTCATGTCTACATTAAGATGACTGATAAGACCTTTGTGTCCTTCTGCTGCCACCGCGAAGCTATCAGGGGAGTGACAGACTCTTGGCTCGATGCAACAGAAACAATACATAATTCATCTTTCATATAAATTAAACTGCTTTTAAACAAGTGATTTTAAGAGCATGATCCAAAAGACAAGTCAATTAAATTACAGAATATAAAAAGAAATAAAAACATACTAAAATTGTGTCAGTGTTTAAGATTTTTAAGGCAAAAATTTACCCAAAATTTTTTTTTTAACTCAGCTAAAATCAAATCATTGGAATCAAATCAACTAATAATGATCAGGATTAGCTCAAATCAAATGTGCTCATCTCAATGTAGTCACTTCAAATAACTCAAGAAATCAAGATCAGCTCAAATAGCAGCAATTGGTTAAAATAAACTCCGTAATCGCGCTCAGCTCAAATAATCAGGATCAGTTCAAACATGATCAACTTAAATAACCCGGATCAGCTCAAATATACGAGTTCAGCTCAAACTATTGCAATCGATTTTAAATAAAAGAATGAATCGCGCTCGGCTCAAAACACACAAGATCAGATCAGCTCAAACAAGATCAGTTAAAATAATAAGGATCAGCTCAAATGAACGTCTTCCACTCAAATTATTGCAGTCACTTTAAAAGAGAATTTTTGTTTAAGCTGATAAACATGTTCATCTCAAACAGCCGTAATCAGTTTAATTAAACTGTTGTTTGAGATGAACAACCCGGGAGGAAATTAATTAAACGTGATCAGCTCACACATGATCCGCTCGAATAATCAGGATCGGCTCAAATAAATGCATTTAGCTAAAACAATTCCAGTTGGTTCAAAGAACTAAAATGTTATCTTATCATCATGACCAACTCAAATAACGGGATCGCTTAAACAATCAGGATCAGTTTGAATAAATGAGACTGCCTTAAATATGATCAGCACATAGGAGGATCAGCTCAAAAGCACATGATCAGTTCAAATAAAAACAATCAGTTAAAATAAACAAGGTCAGCTCCAATAAACTCTAGAATCTTTTTTTTTTTTTTTTTTTTTTAAGATGATTGTTGTCATTTAAAGTGATTAATTAAAATTAATGATTGTACTAATTAGCATAATTAAAACACATTCATTCATTCATCTTGTATACTATTTTTTATCCTGTACGAGCCGAGGTACACCCTGGACAGGGTGCCAATCCATCGCAGGGCGCACACACACACACACACACACACACACACACACACACACACACACACACACACACACACACACAACGAACAATTTGGGAACACCAAGTAACCTAATCTGCATGTCTTTGAACTGTTGGAGGAGACCGGAGTACATGGAGGAAACCCCCCCAGCACGGGGAGAACCTGCAAACTCCATGCAGAGGCGGGAATCGAACCCGGACCCTGGAGGTGCAAGGCGACAGCGCTAACCACTAACAAACTGTCCAGTCTAATTAAATACATTCAGATCAAATAAAATGATCAGCTCAAATAATCATGATCAGCTTAAAGAAACATGATCAGCTCAAATCGTATGATGTAATATGTATTGTATGTAATGTCAATAATTATGTCGAATCCTACACAGATTAATGCCGCGTGATTTGTTACACAGTGTAGGCAAACTACTGGGGCCTTCAGCTAAGATAATAAAATGATCTAAGCTTCTTATAGCTTTGAAAAGCACAACACCCAATTATACGTAGGATTTGTCATAGACCAGTGACAGCGGTGAAAACACTCTGCGTGAGAAACCGAGCTATACGTCACCCTCCCCCCCTCCCCCCCTCCCATCGTCTCCTATGGTCTTTTTTCTCAAGAAATGCAGAAAGAAGGAAATGATGGAACAGCCTCCGGGACGTTAAAGTCCCAGAGCCACTTAACAGGCATTTTCTCCTATTACTCTCTCACATTTTATGCTTATTATAAAAAAAAGATAAACATCCGACTGCTGAAACTGATGAAATAACTTCCACGACGAGCTATTTTTAGGACGAACGTGGTTTCAAGAACCATCTACTGTACGATTAGTATGATGCAATAATAATAATTATATTATAGAACAGCATCTTGATTCATGTCGGGATGGAAATATGTGCTGTTTTTTTTTCTCCTCCGTGTTGTAATTGTAACCTGCCTTGGTTTTTCCTTTCATAGTAATGAGAGATGGAAGAAAAAAGGACCATGAGCCCTTGAAAAAAAATTGTACAGGAAAAAAAAAAAATTGTAAGATTTGTATTTATTCTGCAAGCATCTCCAGCTCTATAGAGAGTTCTGTCTCAAGCTCGTGAAGGGGATCGGTCCAATCTGCGGTGGTGGTGACACGGCAGGGTCGCGCTGACCTACAGCAGGATGCTTCTCCATCTCCCCGAAACTGACTGACATTTCTGGCTGGAATAAAGGTCGTGCCATCACTCCAATGAAATGATATCACCATGCTGCAGTGTTTAGGTAGCTCGTGACACTTACTTCTTTAGGAAGCTAAGAAAACTTAACTTTGCAAAGAAAAGAACCTTTTAGTAAAAGTGCAGTTCTTTAGTTGGAGGCATGAGGTCGTAGAAAAAGATCAAACGAACCAGAAACCTAAAGTACTTCATTATAAGATATTAAAATTATACACAAACATTTGAACCTGAGGCTATAAAGGGCACACACACACTCACCTAACCTAAAGTGATGAAGTTTGAAGAACATTTAGTCGTAGGCCCAGATTCCAGTTCAGTTACTGTAAGTGGAACCTGATGCGATCTTCCGTTCAAGTCGAGTCAAGATGTATTTAAGTCAAACCAGGACTTTTGATTGTGCGGAATAACAGAACCCAGTTATGAGAGTAAAAACTGCCTTAATGTCTATATAATCTCCTGCTACTCTAACGCACTCAGCGCATGTAATGTTTGGATTTGTCACAAGACGATTTGAATTTCAGGATACCAGCAAGGTAGAATTTTTTCTCCGTATACCGGGGCCATGCTCGGACTACCTGCTTCCCTTCTGAAATACTGGCCTCCCAGGAACTCCTTAAATTTGGAAATGGCTTGGAACGATTGCAATGAGCTGTAGCTCAGGATCGTCATCCACAGTCGTACGAGCTTCTTCTTCTTTACCGTACTGCGCTTGGAGTCTTCTGTAAATGTTAATCAGTTTTACTTCATTCGAAATACATTTCATAATCAAAATCCTGGTTTGACTTATATATAACGCCCCATATAATAGGCCATCATTGTTACATCTTTAGTAACTTCTTCCAAGAGCGGGGCTTAAAAAAAGATTTAAAAAAAGAAAAAGAAAAGGAAAAAAACATTTCTTACTTATTTCTAGTCAAGACCAACTTGAGTGATGTAGCTGAGGTTGAGAAACTTTCAGAATCACCATGCTGACGTTTCTACCTCTGGGTTTTTTCCAGGTTTTTTTTCCATTAGTATAACAATAATTATTATTATACTACTACTACTAATAATAATAATAATAATAATGCTGATATAAGCCACTCCCATTTTAGGTTTAAATCCGAAAATAGATACTGATATTTGGAGCACTAGCCAAACACAGATAGTGGTGTAGCATGTGTGTTTGTGTGAACATATGTGTGTATTGGCCAAAGACTGAAACTCCCACCGCAAGACAAGCCCTGTGCCAGGCAAGCAAATATCCGGCGCGTGACATGAGGCGCATACAAATAGAACTCGCTACAAGTCCAAAGGAGAACCTCACACTATGAAAGATTGACTTCTTTGGAGATAACAGGAGCACAGGCAGCTTCGAATCTTCACTTAAAGAATGTAAACACGGCAGAAACACACTATAACCGACCAATAGACTTTGTGCGTATCAATGATGACTGAGAATTGATTCCTCACTACAGTATATACGAGCTCAATGCTTTCATTAGACCTCCGTCGCCGCTGGTGACCCGTTACCGAATCGTGATCCTTTGTTGTACATGCAGATGTATGGAGATGAACGTAAACTCCGTGTTCTCCGGCAACACAATCTCGGGCTCGCTAGCAAAGCAATTACCAATACATACATAAAAAATATTAATAATAACAGAAAACAATTTCATGTTCACACTTCATTACAGCGCTTTTTTCCACCTCTGTTCGGATACATGTGATTTGAATGGAAATTCACCGGCACCGGCGCGGGCCGAGGGTCTCAGGAGAGCCCGGTTACTGCAACTGTAATTGCAAAGTTAATACAGGGGCACTTCTGTTTACTCGGCCTAATCGCGGGACACATTAACCGGCCCCCATTTCAATAAGATTTTAAACCGAGCTTGCGTTTTTACAATCAGGTTCCAAGAACATCATGATTTAGTTTAAATTTTTATTCACGGTGCCAATCAGGTTCTAAATGAATTCTTTATACAACTTGATTTTTTTTTTTAATATATACATTTCCAACAGCTTACACTATGATGTTTTTACCTACTATAAAATAGAGCTAGGTGGCACAGCGGATAGCACTGTGGCCTCGCAGCTCCTAGGGTCGAGGGTTCGATTCCTGCCTTGAATCTGTGTGTGTGTGTGTGGAGCTTAAATGTTCTCCTGTGCTTAATGGGTTTCCTCACAATCCAAAAACATCCAGATTAGGTTAACAGGCTTTCCCAAATTGCCCGTTGTGTGTGTTTATATGTGTCTGTGGGATGTACCCCGCCTCGTGCCCCAAGTCTCTTGGGATAGGATCGAGTCCGCCAGCAACCCTGTACAAAAGACGAATAAATAAATAAACTAAACTAGAGTTGAGCGATTGAATCGATTATAGAATTCGATCAATGTTTTGTTGCTCGATTCAAATTCTTTCTGATTCACAATGGATTCAGAGATTTGAAATCATTTCGGTAAACTTCACTGAAAAGGAAAATTGATGAATTTATTAATATAAAATATAAATATACCACAGATTACGGATAAAATAAAAACCAGGTTTCAATCTTCTGCAAATACTGTAGTTCTAATAATCGATTCTTATTCTTTGGAATTTTTGAGCGGTTGGTGCAACACTGCCACCTATTGGACTGGAGCCAAACAATAGATACTACTTTTTATCTCCGATGTTCATTCAATGCAGCTGCTTGAGACAAAACGGTCAGAAAGCCTGAGAGTGCTGTTGAACTGACTTGACAATGACGATGTCCAAATATCAAATAGACCCAACAGTCTATTACTGATTCACACCTCTAGTCTCAACACTGACACAATACTGTATAGCGTACCTTCAAAACGAACAATGAAATGAAGGTCGGGGGAAAAAAATAATCCATTCCTGTGTTGTAAAAGCATACAGAAAGATATTTCCTAAACATCTTGACGGAATGATCCTTGAGAAGAAAGTCAAACACAATAAGTAAACCGTTAAACCATAAAATCTCATTTGAAACTAAAATTGCAGGAATCCATGAGGGACGTGATTTAGTATTTTCTATTTAATTCCTTTAGGCACTAGCTACGTTAGATCTGCTGCAATTACAGTTATATCCCACCCTATGTAGTGATCAGTAAGTCTTTTTACATATAATTTAAGAATAATGTTTTCACATGACAGTGTTGATTAGTTTCCTACTTATAGCAGCTTGGACAGTAGTTCAGCTGTAAGTCACGACTTTGTATTAATCAGCTCATCCTGTTATGATGAGCACCAACGTTAGTGTTTTCATAGTAACAAGGTTAACATTCTAAATTGGGTGTTCAAGTCAAACCGGGACTTTTGATTGCACAGAATAACAGATCTCCCTCCATTTCTCGATATAATTCAGGGTTACACTAATGCACTTCATCCCAGCGTTTCACTAGTGCTTGGACACCATCAAGGTAGAAAGATTTCCCAGGCACGATCGGACTGCCTGCTTCACGGCCTCCCAGGAACTCCTTGAATGGCCCGAACATGTCAGGACTGGACGAGGGATGTGGCGCCAAGTTCCTGTAACGTGCCAGTGGTGTCTGTACGGCCTCCTTTAAATGTCAATGTCAATCTGCTATACGACTTTCATAAGAAATACAATCAAGGTGTTCAAGTTAAACCTCTAAGAGGATTAGACAATGAATTTCCGATTTTTTACGAAACGTGTAAGAAAGGAGCATCCAGTGTTTTTCCCATACAGAATTAATTTTTTTGGTAACATGACAAGCTGTCGAATAAATCATTTTTTATTTTTTTTTTAACTTGATAAGAGAATGAAGTTTTAAGTAACAACAGCAACATTACAAGTTATCTACAGTATGTATACATAAAACACATTAAGTCTATATGCAACAGAAATTTACAACAGAAATTAACTAATTTAATTAGCTAACTAATAAGCCTAATTAGCTGGCTAGCTGAGACAAGACAGATCGACATGACAACATAAATTAACAACATAAATTAACAAAAAACTAACTAACGTAGAACGCCCCAAGCATGCATCAATGAATGCATTAATGAATCATTCATAAATAAAATTAAAAAACTAATCATCCAGCCCTATCATCCGGAGATCGCTGGTTCGATTCCCGGGTGATGCTGTAACCTCTCGCAGCCGGAGGGCTAGAGAGAGCTGATT
>JAQQZT010000017.1:5040587-5055596 GCA_030068275.1 Clarias platycephalus
AATCACTAAACAAAAACAAAGAAATTTGCAAGTGTTCTAAAACTTTTGAACGGTAGTGTGTATATATATATATATATTGTATCAGTCGATTTCACTTTTAGTGTATGAATGACTCGACACCACCATTTATTTATAGTCATTTACTTTACTGTCTTTATAAATCAACACCACTTTCATCATCAACAACAACAACAGCTATCAGTACAGTATATGAATCAATGCCACAACCTGTATAATTGATACTATTATATATTTATTTATCTGCACAGGACAATATTGTTGATCTACTGTAAAAATAAATAAATAAATAAATAAATAAATAAATAAAAGCACCACCATGTTTCCTACATACTACTTGCCTTAAGATCAAATAAAGTTGTTTGTTTTTTGTTTGCTTATCTATTTTAGGAACAAACATGTCCAGATCAATGACTCGACACCACCATTAATTGATATTCATTTACTTTACTGTCTTTATATTGACACTACTTTCTATTTATTTATCTGCACAGGATTATATTGTTGATCTACTTTGATTTGCACTGCTTATTACAGTATATGTGACGCACACCATGGTTACTTGCACACTCACTTTATGCACTCTTCATGTTCATCTGTTACATACTCCGGATACCCTCCCCCCCTCCACCAGCCGTCTTTATTTAATTAAGATTCAGTTACAACACTAAAGTTACAGCATTAAGTTACTCAGTGTTGTGTAATTACTGTGTATAGTGTTTTGCCTACAACAAATGTACAGTGTTTTATGTTGGTCTGTACTTTGGGAGCCACAAACAGACAGAATCAAATTTACGGTGCGCAAAGGTTTAGTGGTTTGCACTGTTGCTTTGCACAACCAGGATACAGGTTCGATTTCCACCTCTGGGTCTGTGTGCATGGACTTTGCATGTTCCCCCATGTGCTTGTTGGATTTCCTCTGGTTTCCTCCCACCCTCCAAAGACATGAAAATTAGGCTAACTGGCATTCCCAAATTGCCCATAGTGCGTGAATGAGCATGCAAAAGTCTCTGTGTGTATCGGATCGTTTTTCCAAGTGCGGCTTTCCATACGGCAAAACACAGGCCATTCCCATTTCTGTGGCTTTTATACTGAATTATTTTGGCATTTCGTACAACCAAATGCAACAGCACCACTAACAGTCATAAGAAAAATTAACCAAATGATATAAAGATTTCCAGTCTTTCCAACCCAGACTGTAGATTAATAAAGCCTTTCCGAATCAGTGACAGTCATGTCAGGTGATTAGACAGCGTGACACACATCTCTATCAATCACACGAGCAGCAATGATTGAAAAGGTGCTTGTAAAATGGTGTAAATAATGTTTACAGGGTCAATTATTCTATTTATCTTTCTCTTTTGCAATGTGGAGGAGGGGGAGGAGTCTAAGCACATACAGACTAAGCACATACTGTCCAATCAAGATACAAACGACACAAAACGACAGATGACAGAACCATCCAACATGTGTCAGTGTCTTAAAATTTTTTTGATTTTTTCATACCTTTAGTTTATAATTGGTGGGACGGTGGCGTAGTGGTTAACACTGTCGCCTCGCACCTCCAAGAACGGGTTTCGATTCCCACCTCGGGGTCTGTGTGCAAGGAGTTTGCATGTTCTCCCAGTACTCGGTGGGTTTCCTTCCAAAGACATGCAGGTTAGACTAATTGGCGTTCCCAAATCGCCCTTAGTGTGTGATTGACAATCGGGCACCTAGCTGGCACCCCAACTCCTTAGGTAACTGTCACAGAAATTACGGATATATATATTGAGGTTGGGATTATCAGATGTGCCGGGTGGCACATGGACGGACCAAATACAATTGTGCAATTTATATATTTTTATATATATATATTTTAATTCCATTTTATTCTGGAAATTTGTATATTCCAACCTAAAATTTAAATTTGAACTAGTTTAGTTTAACTGTATTCTCTAGTGCATTTTTTATTTTGTAGTGAAATCCTTCCATTCTTTTCCATTCTGCCTTTAGGCCACAGACAGTCGTTTAAGCACGTCCCTGCATATCATACTGTGCATGGTTGTGTACGTGTCAAATAAAATTAGAATTTGCATCTGATTTAAAGACTTACAGTATAGCCTCAACATTTTTCAGATGCATGAATACAGCTGCCTGTTTGCCTCAGTGTGTCATCAAAGAATCCGTGTAATACTGTATAACGCATTGCTCAACAAACATTAGAGCATATTCAGGTTGCTTTAGAGATCCGAATCTTTTGTGAAGATTTCAGTCCGGATTTGCACGTCTCATTTCGTCCTGTTTCTCAGAAAAGGCCTGGAGCTACAAAGCTCTTCATTCTGGATCCTTATCTCCGGTTGGATGTGCTGTCTCCTGAGCATTAGACGGTCAGTGTTTTCCTCTGCAGGGCCGTGAGAAGGTCTTGCACTCGCGATTTACATTTATGGACATGTTTGTGGTGGAGTTTAGAAATGAGGATTTTAAGGCCTTAAAAATGGTTAATTGCTGAAGAGCCGACAGCATGGTGGCTTAGTGGTTATCATCGTCGCCTTGGACCTCCGGGATCCGGGTCTGATTCCCACTTTGTGTCTTGGTAGGTTTTCTCCAGGTTATGTCTTACAGTCTGAAGTCCAAATGAGCGTGTGCGGGTCTGTATATGTGTGTGGCCTACAATGAATTGGCACCCACGAATTATTTTATGACTATAACAGTGACGTAGAGAACATAATAAAGTTGCTGTAATGATGAATTATTATGGGCAATCCAGCTGATAAATACCTTCCACTTCCCTTTGAAACTGATTCTGATGCAGTAAACAAATGGAAGTAACTGGTGATTCTTGATCTCCACCTGCTGGTGAAAAGCACGAAGGGTTCTTAAAGGAGGAGGGAGGAACTGAGAGGATGTTTATTCCATCGACTTGGTGCCAGAACTGTCTTGATTCATGTTGCCTTTCTTGTACCCTGATGGATGGCGGAGTTTAAGGATCGACGTTTGAGATAATTAGTGAAGAAATGATGTTGTAGGGTTCGTAATGACTTGATGAAGTTCTTCCACTGGGACCATGAGCATGCATCATCACCCACACAGACACACAGACATGCGAGCACTAAATAGACAACCACAGTTTTATGAACGTATGCAAAACATATGAAAAAAAAATGTGTTGCCGTTGTTATGACTCGTTTTTGTTTCCTTCTTTCAGATCACCTTTTTTTAAGCCTGCCAAGAAGATATTTCAGATCTTCAGAAAAGCAGGATTATCGATCAATCAATCAATCAATCAATCAATCAATCAATCAGATCGTAGACTCTGTAGTCTGAGAGACAAATACCAAGGAATCTTGATGAATACCAGTTTCTATCATTAACGTAACTATAGTTAAGTTTAAATAAAGGGGTAAAACATCAGCAGGGTCACGACCTGATCGACCCCGGCCTTTTGAAAGACGTGTCCGTGCTGATCAAAGAGTTTCATTGTAGCTGTTGCTCTTAAAGCCGCTAAAGTAAAGTCAAGAAAGTGTTTATAATGTATTAACCTTATTTGCTTAAATATCTAACTACTAATTTTAGTTAATACATTTAATCATAAAATTAAGTGTTTTTTTATGTCTTAGCAACAATACACATGTTTAGAAAATGGATCTAACTTCTAACGTTCTTCTTAGTGTATGATAAAGATTTTTTATAAGACACTAGATTTAATGTAGTTTTCAAGCATTTACACTTATATATATAAGAATATTCTCATTTGTGGATACTCTTTACTTTAACTCCACTTCGTCCTACAACAAATATCTGTGTTTTCTACTTCACTACATTCGTGCATGGCGTTGCGTTACGTAACCCCAAAGGCGTGTGCGATCTGAAGTTTCATGATAATGACGTTTCAAGAGTACCTCAGTGGTTAAGATGTTGAGCTACAGATAAGAAGCTCTTTACATCAAACCCCAACACCACCAAGTTGTGACTGTCGGGTCCTTCACGGTCCTCCCTTAACCCTCAAATGCCCAAATGTATAATAAAATAAATAAATAAATAAATAAATTATTAACTGCAGACAAGATTATATGTAATTGTACGATTGCCTTCCCTGGGTGAACTGCTTAATCATGTAGCAGGTGTTTGAATTCAAAGCAGAAATGGTTTCAGACAGTGAAGAAAACAGAATGTTCACAGTCAGGAAGTGCAAAGAGAGCGACACAGTGAAGTAATACAATATCCATACACTTGATGTTTATAAAAATTTGAAGGTACTTTGGGGGACTTCCACTTTTACTTGAGCAATATTTTAACTGCAGTATTTGTTTCCTTTGACCACAATTAGATTTTATTTATTAGTGAAGTAGATAATACGTGGATTAGTTAACGAGAGGTTTGTGCATTTGATACAGAATGAAACAATGGTGGAAAGTAAAACTCTTTTTTTTTAAACAAAAAAGAAGCAAAGAAATAAAGAATTATTAACCATCCAAACCACTATTAACCATTTTACATAAAGTATATGTACGTCTTCAAATTCATTAATGTTCTTCCACTTGAAAGAAGAACATCTGTTTTTGTATTTACAGTGTACTGTATATCCATTCCTGTACATGGCTAGAAAAAAGAGTTCCTCAATTGTTCTTTAAATGGTTAATGAGGTCTTATATACTGTAAAGGGTTTTACCTACTGAACGGTTTTGCATAATGTTTGATGACACAGAATCGGATGAGGGCATGGACCACAAGTAATATGTCACTTTGTGGCTTTTCATATTTCTCATATTTCTCCAAAGCTTGTGAGCTCTGAGTTTATCTGTTCAGGAGAATGAGTGGAGCCTCTTGATGGTGCTAAAGCACAATTTTTATCTTCTCAAAACGTCAACTGACAGAAATGCTTCCACTTAAAATGTTAAGCTATTTTGTTTAATATTGTGAACATAATTTTCCAAAACCAATTCAGAACTTTATAAAAAATGGTTTAGAATTTTTTTTTTCTCATGGTTTAGAAATGGTTTAGAACTATTTACAATGTGTTAGAGAACTGTTACACCATATGTAAGTTTCTGGCCTTCAGGAACTTGGTGGAATATAAACAACAGAACATATTGAAGAATACACAGGACTACAATAATAAGGGGGGAAAGCAGTGTACAAAAGTAGTGTTACAGTGATGCAAAAAAGGAATTAAATATTGATCTAAAATTCTGGCCTTTGGTCTACTGTATATGATATAATATTAATATTTTCATAACGGATTCAGTCTACTGCTAATATCAATTTATTATATGAATTATTCTACAAAGAGTCTTGTAAGGGAAGGACGATCCTGGCCGAGGAGGCTCGTAACCCACTGCAGTCGTTTCCATGAACATTTAGTGCATGAAACGCCTGGGACTTCATAGAAAAAAATCTATGGCTAATGTCGATAACTTGTTGGTAGGGTCCTGAGCTCGTTTCAAGCCTTTTCTACATGTTTGGGCCATAAAAGGAGTTCCTGAGAGGCCACGTTTTAGACATGAAGCAGGCAGATCGGTCATGGCTCCGGAATACTAAAAACACTTGCTGGGATAAGTGCATTAGTGTATATGGGAATTTTTAACTCTCATAATTGTGTTCTGTTATTCTGCACAATCAAAAGTTCCATTTTGACTTGGATGGCTATCGTATTTTGAATTTAAAATCAAAAGATTTTAGAAAAATATTGCTGTCTTAAAACATTTAGCTATAAATTCATTGAATACTTTGTATAATTGTGCATCATCAAAATTAATAGCAACACTGTGTTCATGGATTACACATCCAAAGGAACTATATAACACACCAACAATAAGGGGCTTAAAACACAACCTTGTGGGACACCAGACTGAGTTTAAAGCATTTATATTGAGTGGATCTTACATATCCCGTTTTGATTTTTAGATTAAAATAAAATCACAAAAAAACAAGGACATTCTTCAGATTCTCATACAATTTTAAATGGAAAAAGTGTTGTTTACATTTACATACATTTAGGCATTTGGCAGACGCTCTTATCCAGAGCAACGAAGTTTCCGTCATTGGATAGATACTTACACTGGGTTACTAGGTTTCTAACTCAGTGCCATCAGTCAAACACAGTTGGGAAGGGGATTTTTTATATTTTTTTGTAATAGTTAACAAGTTTAAAAAAAAAAAAAAAGAACCTTAGCAGTGATTCATTTCAGAAATGTAAGAGTTATGAAAATGCAATTTCTGTTGTTGGATTTTAATCAATGACAGTGTGGTGGAGTTCGTATTTCAGTCTGTTCTATTCTTATAATATATTATTCCTGAACTAAAAGTCAGGATGAGGTGCAGACATTTTCGATTCCTCAAGCATAATTATTTTATAATAATTAAAATATTTTTACACTGTGTTTTCCTTACACGTCATAATCTTGATCTGCGGATTTGGTCATGAGAAACAAGTTGGTTTCGGCTGTCACGTACATTGAGGCATTTATAAACACCCAATTCTTACACATTGACATGAAGTTAACAGGAACAAAAAAAAAAAAAAAAAAAACAGAAAAAAACCCAGAAAAGTTGAGAGCAGCTTGTTACTGAGAAACCACAACGTGCAAAGTCCTCTGTCATGAGTGCTTTTGTGTGCCTGAAAACTTACTGCTCTACCTCTGACAGTTACAAAGTGCTGACACGAACTGGAAGACAATACGAAATAAAAAGCCTTAGAGGAAAAACATGACTATAATAATCAATCTGTATGGAAAAGTATTAGAATAAGAAGTGCACTGCGGGGGCGAAAACGAAAATGACTGAATTCAGTAGTAATGGAGCGAAATTGGGCATTTTTTATTAATTGATATACACTAACAGTTAAAAGTTTGGATACACCTTATAATTCCATGGACTTTCCAGATTTCTATTTTTTACTACATTGAACGTGTCCAAAATAAACTTTAAACAGTTGATATTGAGATGTAGACGTCTGCTACTCTTGCTCTGTAAATCCTTCATAACGGCTCTAATTCGAGGTTCTGTTTGTTAATTGGTGATTTCTGAGACTGGTAACTCGAAATGAACTTCTCCTCTGCACCAGAGGTAAGTTTTGGTCTTGATCTCTTGAGAAGGTCTTCATGAGAGCCAGTTTCATCATGGTGATTGATGGGTTTTTGCAAATGCACTTTGACAATACGGGTCTTGCAAGAACTGTTCCAGAACAGCTGACCTTCGTGTCTTAAAATAACATCTGAATGTGGTTGTTAATTAATTAGCTAATGCTGTAAGTGTTATTTAATAGTTTTGAAAAAAAAAATAATAATAAACCATTTGTTGAAACCAACTGGAACTTTTTCCCGACTGGTAGAGTTGATGTGCTACAGAATATTTACAAAGATGACATCATTGACGAGAGCAATGTTCACAGACGGATGGAGAAGTTTAAAGAAGAAGAAACCAGCATTAAAGACAAACCGCATAGTGCTAGACTACCAACTGCGACAAAGGGGATTTTCAAGAGGTGGGTTCAATGATGATGCAAATACATGGCTTGTGATGGAGATGTTGAGTAGTACCACCTTTGCATTACTTTCAGTATTAACGCTTTATACGAGCTAGCTAGAAAAAACTGAATATGCAAAATCTGTGAGACAAAATTTGTATGCATTTTATATACATTATATACGTTTGCAAAATTGAAAAATTTTAAAACAGCTCATGAATTTGAGCCACTTGTGATTATAGCAAACACATGAACATTGAACAGAGATGATTTCCTTCTTTAGTTCACTTTAATGTAAAACAAAAAAGTTAGTTTTTTGTAGGTTTTTTTTGTTTTTGTTTTTTTAATACAGTATTTGTACCAAAAAACTTACTGATTCAGCGCCTTTTGCTCGATGCGTTCATCCAAGGACACATCAAGTGGTTTGTCAACGCACACCCGGCCCACACACTCTTATCAGTCTTTGGATCTTCACACTGTTCTCAAAACGTATGACAGGTGTGAAAAAAACACATCAGCCGGCTGATCAATACATTGATAAGCAAGGTGGGAGACTTTTCTGAGAAGTGGATCATTTACTGTTAGTGTTCTGTTTGCGAAGGAATATTGTCTCACTAATTGCTGTTAAAATCAGCAAAGTTACGCTTAACGTAAAAATAATGGTCTTCTTGTTTTTTTTGTCCTTCCATATGTTATGTAACGTAGGAATCCTTTAAAACACACAACTGAGGGATTTGAATAAGACATTAATAAGCAATAAACTAGCATATTGTTGTTTAGTTCTCCAAAATATCTCTGTCAAATGCTGGTGTTGGTATTTTTTTTTTTTTCTAAATTTGGACCTCATAGGCTGATGTGTGAAAATGTTCCTTCCTGTGCGTGTATGCATGCGTGTTTATATACATGTGTGTTAGAGAAAGAGAAAGAGAGAGAGAGAAAGAGAAAGAGAGAGAGAGAGAGAGAGAGAGAGAGAGAGAATGTGAGCAACAGATCGTTTGCAAAAACTGAATAGGAATTGAGTTGAAAACTGTAAAGTATCACAAATAAACATCGGCTATTGTTCTTTACATATTCTGTATAAGCTTGTGAAGCTGTGTATGGAATTTATTTTTTTTTTCTTTACAAAACAGTAATGAGTACTTGTTAAATCATTTAAAATATTCAAACAGAACAGAATTTCCTGGAAAGAAAGACTATAATGTCTGGGCGTCACAGTCTGGACTGAAATGACTTTATGCAGTGTTTGTTCTTACTGATTGTGTAAACCTGTACAGGATGTGAGGTAGGAGTACGTGGCTGGTTAACGCAGGGCAAATGTGTACCTGGCTAACGGCGTGCACACCACCGTCTATCATTAGAAGCATGGTTTTGCAATGGTTACAGCCCTGCGCAGAAATGTTTGTGCAACCTCTTCTCCAGGGTTCGATCCTGGGCTCGTTTGTAGTTTCACACGTTCTCAGACTGGCGTTCCGTCCACGCATTGTGTCACAGCTCGCACTCAGTATTAACCAGTTAATGAATGAGTGAAGTGTTCTTTAGATAGTTACGCTCTCATACAGTAGCATCTCAGAAACTTCTAGGAATACCAACATCAGATACAAACAACATTACAGGGTTCCATACAGAACCTTTTCTTTTTTTTTTTCCTATTGCCAGATTGACAATCCAAAGAACTCTACAAGGATTTAAATTCGACCTTTGTGCACATGAAGGACTATGTAGTAATATTTCCCTGCATTTAACTCCCTCAAAGTCAAACCTAAAAATACCTAAAGACTCAATCAGTATGACTAACACGTTTGAGGAAGTGAAACTTCCGCTATACCCAATCGTCAGTCCTAATGCGCTTTATAAACACCCAGAGTTCTTCCAAAGTTCGTTGGTTTCAGAGCACATACTGCAGTTGTGGCAGCTTTTCTTACGAGACCTAACCTGTCTTTCTACGCATGGGTGGAGCATCTCACACCCGTTCAAACACAGAAGGAGAAGTAGGTAAAAAAAACCCAGTGCGAACCAGGAGATGGAGAGTTGTCCATCATGAGCTTGGAGCTCCAAGAACATTGGATGATTTTTGAACAAAACCAAGAAACCAAACCACGGTCTCTTCCTTTAGGACTTGTTTGAAGGGTTGTGTTTAAAGGAGATCCTCCATCAGAGATGCAAAGCTTCTTTTATTTTGGTGCGTTTCGTTTTTTGTCATTCATATCTTCCAAAACAATCATTCCTGGATTACTAGAAATTTCAACTTCACATTACATTAGTTTTAAATGATGCATGTTTATCTGTTTATCCGTTTATCTGTTCACTGACTGTTTCTTCATCTCTTCTTTTTTTTTCAGCGTGGTTTGTGCAGTTGATCTGGTCAACATGGATTATTTCTGATACTTCAGCAGGTCAGTAAACAGGACACAGAGTTGTCACTGTGGCCAATTTTACACCTTTTGGGTCTGTTTTGGAATCGCTAGATTTTGGCCTTAAATAATAGTCTGTAGTCGCAATCTTCTTTTAAAGCAAATACATGGAATGAAATCGAATAAAAACTTCGCAAAACACGGACATTTCACTGAAAACGCTGATGTATGATGTTGCTGCAAGTTTATACTGACATATTATATTTTATACTGATATGTATTTTTCTATCAAGCATTAGAAATTGTATCCAGATAAAATATTTAAGTACAATTCTATTTATTTTATTTTTCTATTATGATTTTACATATATTTTATATAGTACTTGATGTGATTCAATAACTCTAGCTACAACATACTCAAAAATGACACCTTTAATGACATCATATTTAAGATTTGCATGTTCAATTATTCATGATCATTTGGCATATTAAATTAGAATATGATAGATTATACATTCAGGATCAATCAATAATTTAGACACACCAGTGTGATTTATTTTACATCATTCAAATCAACACTGCAGATTCCGAAACTATGAAATAACACATATGGCATCAATTCAGGCACGTATTGCATTAGTAAGTGGTCGAGTGAACCTGCTTTGTCTTAATTCGTACATGAGCAGCGGGAAATCTGGATGAAGATCAAGACGTCACCAAAGCTGGGAACAAAAATCTCCAATTTGGCAATATGCAAATTCCATTGGCGTTAAATGAATGACCTTTCAATTTGGCAAAACTCTCTAATTCTATTTCTTCTTGAGATATTTGTGGCAAAGTCGATGCCTAAAAGAACCACAGCGGTAAATCCATATTAGGATAAAAAAAAAAGAGAGAAAATGTTGCTCTCGAGCACGGTGTCACATAAAAACGTTCGCAATAGAATATAAACCAATCCGATATTAGTGTGAGCAAGAAATTCATCTTAAGTGAAACAATATTCATATTTGATCATAGAGTTTTTCGTAAATTAATATTGCATGTGTTTAACAATGCAAGATAAAAACAAACAAAAACACCCCAGATGACCACAACAAAGAACAGCACAAACACTCCCCACCCCTGAGAAAATTTTTAAAGGCGTGTTAAGTCTGACAATCTGAAAGCCACCATATAGCCACAAAGAGTACAGCAAAATTTAGTTATTACACACTTCAAAGCATAAAATAATTACTCTGTACTTATAAACATATAATAACTATATAATTATATATACTCTTAATTGAAGGGTGTTTAAAATGGTTTCCCTGCGGTGAAACATTACTGAAACCCTTAGAAAGCCTTCGAGAGAAGGGGGAGGAGCTTCACACTCCTGTTCCACTTGGCTGTGCAGAATGAAACTGCTTTCAAAGGAATGAAACTGGGACATTGCAGAACGTCGTGTGGGTGCTCTGTGTGTGTGTGTATGTGTGTGTGTGTGTGTGTGTGTGAGAGATCAGAGAATGTATAAACATCTTTATGAGTAAAAAAAAATTCCGAAGATTTATTTTGATGACGACGATGATGATGCTGATGAGACACGTGTGATTATACTGTACATTCGAATTCAGGGTCCACTTTATCCTGGTCAGACTGCAAGTTGTAAAATTATAGAAATGTAAAAATAAAATATTGAAATATTTTCATAGGTAATTGTTTATCTGTTTGTGGCCTGGTTAGAACGGTGAGAGTATCTTGCAGAAGTCCAGGGTTTGATCAGCACAGCCACGAGGTTGCACAAGTCAGCACACTCACAATGAAAACTGAAGTAAAACCTGTGTGCCAAATGAAATATGCAGATGGGATGATCCATAATGAGAGCAAACAGAAAGAAGAACAACAATTACGGTTGTTTTACACAGCATGCCAGTGTATTTTTCGTATAATATAATATAATATAATATAATATAATATAATATAATATAATATAATATAATATAATATAATATAATATAATATAGGCGGCATACTGGTTAGCACTGTTTCCTTGTACAGCACCTGCAGGGTGTGAGTTCGATTCCCACCTTGGACCAGTGCATGTTCTCCTTTTGCTTGCTGGGTTTCCTCCAGGTACTCCGGTTTCCTCCATATAGTGTGTGAATGGCAATCGGGCACAGAGCCGGCACCGCAACCCCTTAGGTAACTGCTACAGAAATGACGGACATATCTTGAGGGTGGGATTATCTGGATAGACCAAAAAAAAAAAAATTATATATGTTTTATATATACGTATTTCTATATTAATTCTATGTTTTTCTGTAAATTTAGTTTTTCTGTAAATTTGTAATTGATTTATATTTTTTAATTGGAAATTCTACCTTTTAGTTTAATGTAGTGTAATATAATATAATATAATATAATATAATATAATATAATATAATATAATATAATATAATATAATATAATAAAAAAATTTATAATAAAAAAAAAAAATTGGAAAGAATCACTTGATTTGTCTGCGCCATGACATGATTTCCAACAAGCAGAGAAGCACACACCCAAATGGCACCCAATGTTGTGTCAATGTTCTCTAGTTTATTCCAAGAAGAGGGGGTTTTTGGTTCTCTAAAATGTGTCAGGTTCATGACATTGCTACATCAACAAAAAAGTATGAGCCATAAGCATGTTTCTGCATAGAAATCTAGTGAAACAACAAAAAAGATGAAATGAATCACAGGAAGTATAGTATTTCCATGAAAGGAATGTGAAGAAAGAGAAGCAATCGGAAAGTTCATGCAATCAAAAGAACAGTAATGTAGAAGTATACTATCGTCAAGCAATATCACGTCAAGGATTCAGCCTTATGTTAGAAGCTAGTTAGCTTCGTAGCTATAAATGAAAGAACCCAGACATTGAGACGCATTTCAGCAACAACTTGGAAGCGATTATCATCATGTGTTTTCTTGATGGTTTTGAATCTGTAGGTTTTGGCAGGCAGCTGCTCTCCATACTTCCCCAATGCTGGGCGACTCACATTTAGTGTATTTTACGAATGTTAGAACACCTGGGAGTGATACATACAGTTTAACATGTTATTGCTGTTACCTGTTGTATAATGTATACTATATTATACAAATTTGAATTATTCTTTAATCTTCTGCATCTAAACTTTCGCAATCGCACTATTATTGAAAACGACTGAGACAGGATACTGTACAACTCAGCAAGATCTTGCTCAAAGACCCAATCACGGCAGTTTGGCACGGCCGGGGTGTAAACTCCCTATCTTGTAATCTGGAGCTCAAAAGCTTAACCACTGAGCCACAATTTCCCTTAATAAGATTGCACTGATTGACTAGAGTTGAATTAACTCAAATTAGAAGGTGTACTAGATCAAAGTTTTTACATCAGATAGGATACGTGTACTAATAAATAATTCAAATTTTAGAGTGCAATTTGGAAAAAAAAGTGAAATAAATACTGTTAATTTACAGGTTCAGGGTCAGGGCTCGTGTAGAGGATGGGATAAATGAAGACTGTAGACTGTGATGGGATGCCGGTCTGTTGAAGGGTCACCATGCACACATTCATTCACAAACTCCGTCATAGCGTGACAACCCAGTGTAAAAAAAAAATCATGCATGTCAGTGGATTGGCTAAGTGCGAATGTGTGTAGGCGGCATGGTGGCATAGCGGTTAGCACTGTCGCATTGCACCTCCAGGGTCGATGGGTTTGATTCCTGAGTGCATGGAGTTTGTATGTTCTCCCCGTAGTTGGTGGGTTTCCTCCAGGCACTCCAGGGTTTCCTCCCGCAGTCCAAAGGCATGCAGGTTAGGCGAAGTGGCATTCCCAAATTGCCCGCAGTGTGTGAATGAGCGTATGAGTGTGTGTATGTGTACGATGGATTAGCACCCCATCCAGGCATGTCCCAAGTCTCCTGGGATAGGCTCCAGGCCCGCCACAGCCCTGTATACAGGATACATTGGGTGAGTGAATGAGTGTGGGGTCATGTGATGATCTGGTGCCCCATCCAGAGTTTATTCAACAATAAATAATCTACTGAACTTCTGGTTTACTGATATGAGTTTTTTTAGCAGCTAATACCAATATTTAAGATAATATTGATAGTAACAATAATAATATAGGCCATGCACCTCCTGTGACTTTGGCTGTGGCATCCAATGTCCTGGATTTTTCTCAAAAAAGATTTCCACTTTAGGACCAGAAATGCTTCAGAATTCGGT
Organism: Clarias platycephalus; assembly: GCA_030068275.1. Taxonomy (NCBI): domain Eukaryota; kingdom Metazoa; phylum Chordata; class Actinopteri; order Siluriformes; family Clariidae; genus Clarias; species Clarias platycephalus. The sequence goes on from JAQQZT010000017.1 coordinate 5,054,628, forward strand.
CTAATTTTTTTTCCCATTGCGAAGGAACAATCGATGCTCTTCTTGGGTTCCTAAAATCATTCCTGAACAACACAGCGCTGCAATGCAGATAATCCATCTGATAGAAGCCACTGGCATTAGGTTATACTCTTATACTTCCCATGGCACACCCACCATGACAGTCTGAACCAACTACGCCCACCAAAGAAGGTTTTTGAGAAGAAGGCTTCTGTAGGCCACCACTGCACGCTTACAGTCACCTTGGTCTCTGTCCTTCGATGAAAATAGGAAGACACGCTTCCGTCATAATCAGATGGAAACAGGAAATTAAATGATAATGAGTCATAGCAACTTTCAGTTAGTAGATACTTTTTATTAACCTTTCTTAATCATCTTATCATCATTTTTTTCTCTCTCAGTCTTCCACAAGAAATCGTCGGAAAAAAAATGACGCGTTTATTTTGCGGGTGAAAGTTGATAAGCATCTCGTTTGTGTTAAGAACGGAAAAAAATAAATCCGAGGGAATTTCCTGACTGAAAATGTCAGGAAATAACCGTTCGAGGATTCCTGAGAAAAATTCAGGAAACAGGAAGTGCAGTGGTGAGCACCACCCTGGATCGGGATATCCATGATTTTCTTCTTTTTTTTTTATCAAAGTTTTTTATTTATTTTCAAACTATACAAAAAAAAAACCCACAAGAAAACACAACAAAAGAGAACACAAAACCAACCCCCCCCCCATCCCCCCCAACACCAGACAAATACAAGGATGCCATAACAATCAGATGTCCATAAAAAATTTTACATTTAAATAAAATAATAATAAGTAATCTTCCCCACACACTTCCTTTACAGTACAATATTATCTGCGTTCAAACCCTCGGCAAAAGTTAAGAAAGGCTGCCAAATATCATAGAATGTATCAGTAGACCCTCTAACTGTATATCTAATTTTCTCCAGTTTAAGGCAGTACATCACTTCCCTTATCC
>JAQQZT010000017.1:5062310-5080104 GCA_030068275.1 Clarias platycephalus
ACATGTAAACCTGTTTTAAGAGACTCATTAAGCAATATTAGCAACCTTTAAAATGGCATAATAGGGGCACTTTAAATGCGTGATGAAGTTGTAAAAAAAATGGACAGTAGACATCAGAGCTGTGCTTAATAGTTTCCATATGCACAGGATTGGGACTAAACCGCTGTGTTGCCATAAAAACCCACTTGTTAATGAGACATTTAAAAAAAAAAAAAAAAAAGCTTTGGTGTACTAAAAAGCATAAAGATTGGACTTTGAAACAATGAACAAAGGTCATTTGGTCTGATGAGTCCAGATTGACCCCTATTCCAGGACGATGTCAGGGTAAGGTGGGAATCATATGAATCGATGCAGACATCATGGATAGTGTCCACTGTACGAGCCTCTGGAGGCAGTGTTATGATCTGGGGTTGCTCCAGTCGCTCAGGTCTAGACTTAGCAACGTTATGTGGCAATAAAATGAAGTCAGCTGACGATCTGAATGTACTGAATGACCAGGGTATCATCACATCTAGGCAGCTTTTCTTCCTGGATGACACAGACATATTCTAGGATTTAAATTGTGAAAGAGAAGCATGAGGAACGTTTTGTCACACATGAACTGGCCACGACATTGCACACAGATAGGTGTCAAGGCGGTTAACGAAATATTAGAATGTGTGCCTGTTTTTTGTTGTTGTTGTTGTCTTTTTAAAAAACAATTATATGAAACAGTTGTCTATTTAAGTGGCTATAATGCATCATAAGCAGTGTTCCTGATTGCTTAGATTCATTATTCAATGACAGTTTTTCCATGTAATTAATTATAAAACAGTGCTAATAAATAATACTGAACAAAATCTCATGGATGCATTATAATCCGGTTATAATGTCCTCACCTTTCATTATAGATAGAAAGATTATAGATCAAAGAAAAGGTGTTTATTTATTTTACAGTGGTCTAAAACATTGTAACAGGTATTCATTGATGAAATATTATATTATTATATAAATAATATTATATCAAATATGCTGATGGAATTTGTGACAGTAGATAATCTTGAACGATGTGCTTTATAACCCTATAGGAAGATGTTCTTTCATACTTCAAGCTAATAATAGATATGACTTAAAAATAAAATGACTACATATGTCTCATACCATGCGAGCGTCATCTATTCTAAGCATTTCCTTTTGCTTTATGTGCAGTCGCATTTCAGTCCTATAAGAGATACCACTTCTTCCTGCATACCAGGCACGAAAAGGAAACCTGCAACCTAAAGAAAGTAAATAACAGCGATCAGACGTATGGGAGAGCTCAGGTCTACCTCACTGAAGGAAGTGAGTTCGGTTTCACACAATAAATATAGTAAATATCATAGCTCGGTTGCACATATAGAAAAAAGAAATCGCATACAGTGGGGAAAATATTTATTGTTGGTCCCAAGAATATTTTGTAAGTTTGCCCACTTACCAAGAAATGAAGGCTCTGTGATTTTTATTTTAAAGTATGGAGACAGAACGTCAATCAAAAATCCAGATAAAACACATTATATAACTCATCCATTCAAACCTCATCACCATGGGCAAGACTAAAGATCTGTCAAAGGTCGTCAATGACAAGACTGTAGACCTGCACAAGGCTGGAATGGGCTACAAGACCATCAGCAAGAAGCTTGGTGAGAAGGAGACAGCTGTTGGAGCGATTATTCACAAATAAAACCATCAATCGCCCTCATTCTGGAGCTCCTTGCAAGATTTCGCCTTATGGGATAAGGATAATCATGAGAAAAGTGAGGGATCAGTGCAGAACTGCACGGGAGGAGCTTGCGAATGATCTCAAGACTTGTTGGGACTACAGTCACCAAACAAACCATTGGTAACGCAGTACGCCACCATAGATTAAAAATCCTGCAGCGCCTGCAAGGTCCCCCTCCTCAATGAGGCACATGTACAGGCCCGTCTGAAGTTTGCCAATGAACAAAGAAGGATTGAAAGAAAGTGCTAGATGAGACCAAAATTGTGCTCTTTGGCATCAACTCGACTCGCCGGATTTGGAGGAAGAAATATACCGACTATGACCCCAAGAACAGCATCCCTACAGTCCAACCACGCAGGTGGAAACATCATGCTTTGGGGCTGTTTCTCTGCTAAACATACTGAGAGGCCAATGGACAGGGCCATGTACTGTGAAACCTCCGCCAGATCCCTCAACCAGAGCACTAAGGATGGGTTGCGGATGGGTCTTCCAGCATGACAATGACCAGAAACATACTGCCATGGTAACAAAGGAGTGGCTTATCCTATAGAATCCTACAATCCTACAGAAAATATATGGAGGGAAATTGTGTTGCCAAGAGACAGGCAAGAAACCTTAAGGGTTTAGAGAAGAGTGGACCAGAATCCCTCCTGATATGTGTGTGCAAATCCGGTAACCAACTACAAGAAACTTGCCAACGAGGGTTTCTAAGTCATGTTTTACTTGGGGATACTTTAATGAATACTTACTTTACTCATTAAAATGCAGCTCAATTTATGACCATGTGTTTTGATGTTTTGATGTGGGGCAAACTTACAAAATCTGCAGGGGATCAAATAATTATTTATCCCATTGTATATGTAACATCACTACTTTATTCATTGTATCTCATAACCTCGTAAAGACTAAGAGACCTTTATATTGTCCTCTATCAGCGCCTCTAACTGCTCCTGGGAACGTGAGCTGCTCTAATGTTACTAAGAGCTCCTTCGTGATTACATGGCACCCGGTACCTGAGGAGGAACTACGTGGCTTTCTGCAAGGTTACATCATTCGCTACACACAAGACAATATCAAAAAAAGTGAGTTATTTTTGTAAAAGGTACACCACCACCACCACCACAACCATTCTGGTTAGAAACATGTACTCATTTTCTTATAACCACCAGCAGCAGTATAGGAAGTGTCTAGCGTCGGCGTAAGATACACTGCCGCTGATTGTTTTCCTATAACAGCACACCAAACATTTATTTATTGCGAATGCGATGAGGGCCCAATGTTAAGTACTCTTGAAATCAAACATGCACAACCATATTTAGCTGCATTTTGCATATATGATGGATGTGTTGCCAGATATCACGGTGGATCCTAGCATGAACAGCTATAAGTTGGTGAACCTGCGAAGTGGAAGCATGTACTGCGTGGAGGTGTCCGCTTACACGGACGCAGGGGAGGGAAAGCAGAGCGAATCGAAGTGCTTTGAAACGCTGGGTAAGTTTTTTTTTCATGCTAACATGATGATGCGGATGTATGGTTTATAACAGTGGATCATTTCTGTGTGGTCACACTTGGTATTTATGCAACACCACAAATAAGAAGTTGACGATGGGCCGTGTCAAACATTCCACTGGTCAATCTTAGCCAGTCAATTAAACCAGTGTTAGTCTTTCCATAGGGCCAATCTTATCATTCCATTGAGCCAATGTTAGAATACTATTGTGGTAATCTTATCTTATCTAGTGAAGTGAAACAATGTTCGCCTTTCCATTGGACCAATCCCATTTTATTGAACCAATGTTAGAATTGTATTTGAACAATCTTAGCTATTCCGTTGGGCCAATGGTAGCCAGTCCATTAAAACAATGTTAGCCTTTCCATCATAGCCATAGCCAATGTTTGCCATTCCATTGGACTAGTGTTTGGTCCCAATAGTAGTCCATCATTATTTTGTCTGCTGCAGCAACACTTTATTTATATTGCCATGAAATTTGCATCACTCATTCACTCACTCATCGTCTAGACCGCTTTATACTGTATTCAGGGTTGCGGGGGGGCCTGGAGCCTGTCCCAGGAGACTTAGGGCACGAGGCAGGGTACACCCTGGACATGATGCCAATCAATCGTAGGGCACACACACACACATACACACACACACACTTCGGGCAATTTGGGAATGCCTAATCTGCAGGTCTTTGGACTGTGGGAGGAAACCGGAGTGTCCCGGAGGAAACTCGCCAAGCACGGGAATCAAACCCGGACCCGGGAGGTGTAAAGGCGACAATGCTACCTCTACCTCCACCACACCACGTCTGATATTTGGATATCACGAAAAATTCTATTGGTACCCCAACATTGTATAAGAATGACCCAAAATAGCCACGAACTTAAATGTTAAACCAACATTAGTTTCCTTCGTATACAATACCCCGACCTATTTCTAAATGGTGGTGTATTTACACTATACCATAATTACATTCGCTTAAATACTTTAGAAATGGAGCTTCTGCCCGTTTAAAAAAAAATTATATTACATATTAATGACCTATAAAAGCCAGTGAGGATTAGCGTGTTTCCGTATGCTTCCTGTGCAGTACATTTGCAGGTTTCACAAGTTGATCATTCGGTAATGGATCTAAAATCTAATTAAATATCTGCTCTCTTAGACTCCATGGCTATTGCTGGATTGCTCGCAGGACTAATTGCAGGTATAATTGCTCTGCTGCTTGCTACTCATCTGTGCATCAGGATTTTGAAAAGGTAAAGCCCCAGTTTGAAGGTTCTAGCGCCTTAAGTATAATAATTCGACTGCAAAAAGACGTGAAAATTTTGACTCCAAACACATTCCATCTAGATCGAAGAAACTGCTATGGCCGAGTATACCGAACCCCTGCAACAGTAACGCTGTGCAGAAAATTGAAGGCTGCCAGGAAATGGTGAGTGTTAAGGCTCTGAATATTAGCTCTATTGGAACGCTAAAGTCGTATTTGATGATTCTTGGATGTAAAGACATTTTGGCCCTGAACGATCGTTGTTGTGTTTTTACTTCCAAGCCAAATTTCTCCCATATAAGATTAGTGTTAACTTGAAGTCTCAGAAGTTTTGAGGGAATCTCAACTGTTTTTTTTCATGATAAATAAGGAATAAATCACCTGAGGCATAATGGTATACATGATGATTTACAGTTAGCTTTACATACATACATAATTGAAACAAGTTCCTGATTACTCACAAAGTAACAGCTATAAATGATTTCCTCCCCCAGTCTCGTTTTTTCTTGGTTGAAGACACTGCTGTGATGGAAACTTGCTGTTACAATGGGCGGGCATTGGAGACTCCTTTAACCAATGTTAAATAGAGAGACAAATTAAACCCGCGTACACCGCCGTTAATAGCACGTCATGCAGTGAAATTCTTATTACAACTTAAAAGTAATAATAATTTTTTAAATGTTAAAAAATCTGTTAAAAATGCAACAAAAAATTTTTTACACAAATTTTATTTACACAAAAAAATTTTTTTACACAAATATATTAATATGGTGAATATGATATTTAAAAATCTGAATTCAATTTACAATAAAACTATATACAAAAAATTAAAAAAATTAAAAACGTTTCACAATATCAATGTTTACACATTTTTCATTAATAAATAACATTTAAAATTCAATTGCTGTATTAGTATTAGATTATATAAATTGTTCACCTTAGAACAGTCCAGCTTCCTGATAAACGCTCGTGATTTGAAATCGAGCCATCACTATAGTCACAGCCGCAGTTATAGAAAATGAATCAACATCATCTGACTCAATCTAACGTAACATGTTTCCTAGAAATTTGTTCGGTCACTACAGTTCAAGTTCCTTCTTAGAAAGAGTTCTGAAAGTAAAGTAACAAACTGTCATTATCCAAAAAAAAAAATAAAAAATAAAAAATGCAACATCTATTATATAAGTATCGGTACTGACAATATTTTTGCTCTTTATTCATTTCCAGGAGGTGATGGAGCTCCTGCATTGGCCAAATCGTGAGGAGACGGAAGTACACGTGTCTGTGCTGGAAGCCAAAAAGGAGGCACGTTCTGCCTGCAATGTCTCTACGAAAGTCACCTTTACACCCAGTTCATCTCCTGCTTCAAAAAATGACGAGCCTCCTTCATCACCTACAACTTCAAGCGCAAGAGACTCCACACCTGATGAGGCTTTTCCCATAGACAGTGATCACGAAAGCTCTAGAGAAGAATCGCCTGCAGGCGCTAATGATATAAATGACTCTCCTAGAGTATTAGGGGTACAGTTTGTCTCGACAGCTGAGGCAAACCCACCATCTGCCTTTATGAGCGATTACACCACTATGGAGCATTTCCAGCAGATCAGCCCGACTGTGCCTCTGGCGCCGTCCGTCTCAGGAGTATCGTCATCGGATCCAGGTCAGGAGTACCTTCGACATTCGTGCTCTCCATCCGAAAACACGACTGGAACTCCTGACTCTTGATCAAATGAACCTCTCCAGATGTCACTGTAACCCATCTCATCTGTAAATACTTTAATCAAGATGTATCCATCTAGTATGCACCGTGTGAAATCATTATTTATTCACATCTTTCATATGTATCAGGGAATATTTATTCATTTTAAATGATTTCTCGTTACCAAAAATAGGTCCAATATTTCCACAGAATCACATAAAATAATATAGGTCAAGAATCATCTTTCTCTTGAGGTGCCCTTTTTTTTTTTTTTTTACATATTAGTTTCAATAGTTATACAGTGGAGTGAAAGTTTTGCACCGCCTATATTTTTCTGCTGTTCCAAAAAAAAAAAAAAAACCTTTGTTTTACAGTTTTATGATAATTTACAGCTCTAGGAAGGTCAATATGAAACATGGGCACATCCTGCAATTAGACTTCCAGTGACTCCAAAACGGATTAGATAACGATACAGAGAACACGGTTATCACACATGTAGAAAGAAACGCAAATTTTGATCACTACATATTGTACACTGCAAACCTTCATTACTGAAATGAACACTTTCTGTTTTTGTCTTACCATCATTTTGTCCTAAGGGTGTACAAACATGTGCACTCAACTACAATCACACACAAGCATGATTAATCTACATCTTAGACCAAACATAACTTTATAAATAAAAAAAATTCCCATACTTGAATGCAGAACTCAAATTAGTTTATATAACCGTACAGGCAGATATCACTATTAGTTACTTCAAATTTGAAGACATAAAAAAATGACCAGGAAAAACTGCTGAAAAACTGAAAATTCTGATGGATAGATTAATAACACTGTACAGTAAAACTACTGTATACCTCTACATCATTATTTACTGGTTTATGCAAAATACTGTGAAAAAACATACATCTAAAAAGCATCGACTACCAGCCTTGTTAATGAGTGAGATAAATGCACAAGCTAGATCTATGTTTTATAATTATACATAACATGTGCAACTTGTTTTTTCCCCAGGCACTTTTTACATACTAAGTGTATTTTTCACCCCTTATATTTTCTTTACACGTGTAATTACTAAAGTTATGCTCATAATATATAAGGGTATTCCCATAACTACATGAATGTGTGTGTGTTGGGGGGGGGGGGCAAACAAAACAAACAAACATTAGTGAAAACATTAGATAGTGTGAAGGGTAGTGAGACGGGTCCATGAGGTGCCTCGTACTGTAGCTAAAAATAAATGACGAACAAACAAATCCTGAACTATATACACAAGCGTACAGTATATTTCAATATAGCACTCGTATATAATGAGCACCAAAAAAAAATAAAAATAAAAAATAAAATAAAATAAAAAACACTTCTTAGGATCCAACAACATGATAGATAGACAGACAGATCGAGAGAGAAACACTGTACAAAAAGAAACATATCATTTCAAGTATGTGAACCCCAGGGAAGTGTGAGCTGTCCATAGTTCAGTCAGCTGTAGAGAACTCCTCGGTGTCATCTGCGTGTGTGTTGCTGTATCTGCCGTTGTGTATGGCGTGAGGAGAGAAGTCTTCGCTTACACCCGAGCCCATGTCCTCACCATCGCTCTCGTAGTCCTGTTCCTTCTGACTGTACCTGCTCTCCGTCTAAGAAAGAAAATCCAACATACTGGTCGATTAAATGTTTTTAAAGTACGAGGCAGTAGTATGTAAAGAATAAAACCGTTTGTTATACGGAAAATAATCCAGTAGTGAAGTAGTTAGTGAAGTGGATTTACTGTTACCACCATGAAATACAGCATGTCTGTTATTACTCCAACTGTAATGTTTAAACTGCCAGTAGCTTTAAATTCAAATTTCTAAATTCAAATTTCAAAAATCCTTTTGTAGAAACGCAGCCAATCAGAATACAGGAACGAAGAACCAGTAAAACGGTGCATAGATGAAGTTGATTCAGAGCACAAGATATATAAATTATGACTCCTTATATTTCTTCTTGCCTGGAATGAATTCGTACCAGATATAAATCTCAACGGTACATGGTCAACCACTAAAAATACAAACCCCCCCCCCCCCCCCACTCATATTTTGTTCAGAGCCGTGCGAATCATCCACTATAGAGGTGAGTCAGGAAAAAGGTGTCGCCTGCCCAGTGAACATGCAACAATTTTCCAATATTGTACAGGGAAAGAGTCTTATGAGAAAATCGAAAACGATTGTGCACCTCTGTGCTCCTGAATAAAGGGTCTGTGGTCAAATTGCCATGAACGTCGAACTGTGGATAAGGGGGAAAGTTTGACGATGACGGACACAAAAATGATCGAGAAGTGATCTCTCACATCCAAATAAGTTTTTCCTTATTAATTTAAATCTGATATTTTTCTGACCTTTAATTGTGGCCTTTCAGCTTTAGCGAAGAAAAAGCAGATATTCACCAAACTATACAAGAAAGATAAACCTTACAAGAATTTAAGAATATAAAACGACAAATCTTAAAGCCCAAAAAAGTACTAGGAAAAACATTTTTGGCCCCATTTCCAAAGATAAAATCATGTTTTGAAGTAAATTATCAAAGCAATCTGTTTCCCCCCCACTCGCAGTTCCTTAGAAGTAGGCCATTATAGTGAAACTGTTTGCAATCGACCCCATTCAAGTGAAGACACGAGCTTGCAGATAAACGTTATTTTATTTTTGATAATTATCTTATCGCCGCCTTCTATTTAGGGCACCAGAGTCTCAGATACGGCCGCATCATCCTGCTGTTACGGCTTATCTCACACCATGTACGTCACTTAGCCGCCGACGCCAGCCACAGTACCGAACGTTTTGTGCTTTAAATCAACTTTTAACAAATGCATTTGTAGTAAATGGGTTCAAGTGCTTCAGTTCGCTTGATCACTTTTAACAACGAGTACACATAAGCCTTGCTCATATCGTTACTCTACATATGTGCATATGAAATAAATGGGACGGGTTAGTGTCGGGTTAGCATGTATCTGACTCACTTGTTTGGACTTTGCTTTGCTCTCCCGCCTGTCTGAGTCTCTGCTCCTCCTCCTCGATGTTGATCTCTCTCTCCACTCCTTACTGCTGCCCCGGCCATGTTCTCTCCACCGGTCCTTCTTACCTCTGAGGAAAGAAACAAAAAATATGAAACCGCTTGACGTTCCGCTACAACAACCAATCAAATCACGACACACGCTCTACTGACTTCTTTGGTGACGGAGACCTTGCTTTCTTCCTTACAGATCTAGAGCGTGATTTACTTCTCTTTCTTTGTCCCCTGCAAAAAACAAAACAACAAAAAAAATATAAAGTGACTTCTACAGTAAGTACCTATTTAAATAGGTGGCACGTTGTAAGTGAGGATGTTGTAAGTGAATATTTCGCTGACCTGCTGTTGCTGGGGGATCTGGAGGATCGTCTGTAACCTTTAAAAGGCATTCTTCCTTTTTTGTCCCGTCTCCTGTCCTCAGCATCATCCACTCTCCTCATCTTACCATCTCTGTCTTTCCGTCTTTCCCTATTAAGGCAAAAATTTAATTAAAAAGTTCAGTGTGTTTTACGAAAAAGAGCTTTGGAGTTATTGCACGCGAGTATATGCAGCGTATATACACAGTATTATTAAGCGCCTACATAGCTACAAATTATTATGCTAACTTGCATCGCTTATGCTTATAAATATAACTAATAAGGCTTGACAATCTTGATTAACTTTATTCTTATTTGCGCTATTTCTATCGGTTGCTGGATATTAAGATGCTTGTAATTTGGGTATGTGGGGAACACTGTCATGTTTATGAATGTATATTCTAGTACGTGTATGGACTAAAGCTAAAATTGGGACGGAGAGGATACGAATCCTTCTCGAACGTGAAATACTGCGAATGCAGGCTGCATGTGGAGAATGTAAATAATGCAGCTTTCATTGCCTACAAACAAACAAGTAAATAAGTGCTTAGCGGCAGTGAACTGTGTTCCAAAGTCAAAATTGTAATATTGAGCGGCTGAAACTTTTAAAATTTGTAAACATACCTAAGGAAATCTTCCATAATATGTAATGTAATTTTATTTTTGTTTGGTATCAAAATACATATGGTTCAGGTATGAAAATTAAAGCATGGTTAGCGGTAATGACATCTTTTAACTCGACCCAGCCCTCCAAGTGTGTGCGCTAGCTTCTGAATGCGACCCAGGTCTAACCTGGAGTGTGAGCGGCTGTATCTTCTGTCTCTGGAGCGTCGCTTGTGTGATTCGCTCATCCTCCTCCATGACTTCTGTGACGGCCGGCCGCTTCCATGGCAAAGCAAATCAAATCAAGTGGATAGGAGTTAAAAGATTTGGATTAAAAAAAAAAAAAACTAAATTTTTTTTTTTAAACCTGACAGCAAAGTCAGGGGCGAAATCTGTGAAATAATTATTACTGTTCAGATAAAGCCTGGTCTGAATTAGTAATTCTGTTCAACACTATTTTAACGTCGAGATGAAAGTCACCTGTGGTTGGGTCTTGAGCGTTTCTGTTGTGAGTGTGAAGGTGAATGAGATCGAGATCTGGAATGCGACTTTCTCGATCTCCTGGATCTGCTTGGTGAGGGTTTTTCCTCCTCCGCTGTTTGAAACAAGAAAAAACTAATCCGTTGACCAGTGAACCGATTCTCAAAGCAACGGACAAACACGACGGCGAGTTAACGCAGAATATTATAGACTCGTATACAATCACTTTCTACGTGAACAAACTGTAAAAAGCCTGTGGTTAAGAAGAACCTGGGTCGATGGTTGCTGCTATGATGGACTGAGCCTCTCTCACGCGCTTCATCACATCCTCCAGTTCTTTAGCAGCGGCCTGAGGGGTCAGCTCCGGAGGTTTCACGATGGCGTTGTTGGAATGGTTGATCCTAATATTACACGTTAATTATTCAACGCTGATACGATAACAAGCCGCGGCAAATGAATGGAAAAATAATGACGTGATTTTGTGACTCACTTTAACGGTCGGTCTCCAAACATGACCCCGTTGAAGACGAGCGCTCGCGACACACAGTCCTGGTTGGCGAACTCCACAAAGGCGAAGCGTGTTGGCTGAGTCTCGTCTCCCGCCATCCGCACGAACTTCACCTCGCCGACCTGTTTGAAAAACTCCAGCAGCTGCTCCGCTGTCGTGGTCTACAAGAAGGAGGAAAAATAAATAAATAAATAAGATATTTTCAACAACAGCATTTAACTCTTATTTTTTTTGTGGAAAAATGATAAATCGTTGAATTTTGACTATTGAGACATTGTTTAGTTTTAGAATCAAATAAAAGAAAAAAAGAAATCCTCCGACGGATACCTGAGAATTGAGATTGCCGACGTACACCGTCCTGCGGATCTCATCTATTTTGGAAGGGTCCACGTTGCCCATGATGGGGGGTTGAGAGGACATGGAGCTCAGCGAAGGTTCGAGCCCGAGGTGCAGTGGGGCCCGGGCCGCCAGAGGCAAACTCAACTGCTGAGTAACGAAAAAAAATGTATCATTACTACTGAAAGCAGTTTTTGCCATTTCAAACAAAATCTTTCATTTCAAGCTCACATACCCTGAATTTATGGGAAAATTCAAAAAGATTCTTCCTTGCACCGACTAGCTTTATCTGTCTTGTTGCCTGTCACTGCAGTTCCAAGAAAGAGCCAATAGGTGGTGCTATAATACCTTCTATAACACTGGGGATGTGAGCATGTGTCGGAAAATGTTATCTACATGGGAGTATTTCATGATCTCATGCTGTTTGTGAGAAATGAAAGTTTTTGTTAGACTATCTAAACACTGAGGGTTTTTTTTTTTTTTTACTTATTGAGTCAGTATCTATAAAAGATATGTTTGTTTTTAGGAATCTGTCTTGCAAAAGACAGGCTGTTTCATACATTTAAACAAACAAAAAATGTGTGCATGTGAGAGATACAGGAATTTTTTTTTTTCTGGTACAAAGATGGAAGAGGGATTGGAGGACTTAGGGGTTAAGATATTGGCCTACTGACTTGAAGGTGACAGGTTCAAAGCCCGGCACTTGAGAAAGGCTCATAAATCCCTCGACTGCTCAAATGTATAATGAGATAAATGTAATGAGATAATGAGATAAATGTAATGCTTTCTGGATAATATACACACACACGATGACATCAAAAACGGTGCGACATCGTACGACATTAGAAGAAACATAATACCACATACTATATATGCTATAATTCAACTCAAGGATTTAACAAAAAACAAGGGAAAGATAACTGTGTAACATTTTTCGGGCTGACTCTGTATTAATTGGTTTAGGATTTCACAAATTGGCGCATCCCTAAAATGATCCTGAGAGAAATGTTTGCTCACATTCTGCATCGGTGAAGGGCTCGGGATGGGCAGCAGTCCTCCTCCGGGCATCAAACTGGGCACTGGGGCAACAGGTGCCAGAAGGGACAAAGCCTTGGCCTCCTCTGGGATTTTTCCTACGGGGCAAGTGACCTGGTGTGAGAGCGAGCAATGGAGAGCAACAGCACTTTCTCCCTTCTAAATGCACACAAGAGAGAGGAGATCCAACACCCATCATACATGAGCCTGTCACTAGTCTAATTTAACAGCATAGCTATCGTTTAGCCTTGATCACTTTACTATTGTCCTAAAAGTAGCATATATAAACAAACAAACAACAAAAAAAAAAAAAGTGTTCTTTTTCTTCTGCTCTCTCAAAAAAACAAACAAAAAAAAAACACAAATGTAGAGAATGAGGTAACACTTTGTGGTATAGGTCACCTGTACTGGAAACATAATGGGCATGAACCATACGATATCAAGCATGGGCACGTTTCTCCGTGGGGGCAATCGTGTCGCAGTGTTGGAAAGGGTGTGCAACACAAGACAACCGTTCATGTTCGTTGCATCACTAATAGCACACAGAACATCAGATACAGAAGAAAAAAACATTAAGTGTCTTTCAAAAAAAAAAAAAAATCTTTTTTTGCATGCACTGAGTGAAAGACTGTATAATAATTCATAGTGCTGGTAAGGAAAGGGTGTGGATAGATTAGAATTTAAATTGATCCAAATAATTACAAAAAAAATATACATAATAATCTTAAGCAAATAGGTAATCATCTGTAACTTCTTTAGTCCCTAATTAAAGGTTAATTCATGTTAATATAGTGCTCGACCATAACGGTAAGCTGAAAAAGTATTTCTGGTTATCATACAGGGTCCTTAAGTCAAAGTGAAAGCATTGCAATACCGACAAAGAGAAAATAGAGAGAGAGAGAGAGAGAGAGAAAGAAAGAAATAGAAAGAGAGTGAGAGAGAGAGAGAGAGAGAGAGAGAGAGAGAGAGAGAGAGGAGGGAAGGGGATTAGACACAAACACAGAGATCAGAATTAATCGCCAGCCACGGCTGCCTGTGTACCGTTCAAATTCCCCTCCATAACTGGATCCCAACCTGGACAGCTTTGAGAGACACGCAAAAGTGGACAACTGCATAGGGAAGAGGAGGAATGGTGGGGACTTGGGGACAGAAGAAAAAAATAAACAAAAACAAAACAAAAAAAAAAGAAACAATGAAATATGCAACAGCCTCTTCTAAAGAGGCAAACAAGACACAATGTCAGAGGAAATAAATAAACAAAAAAGGACAAAAAAAAAAAAAGAAAGAAAAAGAAATAGAAAAAAAAAAGAAAAGAAAAAAAAAAAAAAAGAGACAAGGTGTCCATCTTGGAAGGTTCAGCGGCTACGCTCCTGGTCACAATCCCCCCTTGAAGGCAGCGTGGGCCCCAGCGGGTTTAGTGGCTTGGAAAACAAAGCCTTGAGTCAGGCTAGGGTAGTACTGTAACGCCTGGGCCACTCTAGTCATCTGATATGCACACATAATCAACACAGAAAAAACATACAGAAACCAAATTAATTCACCATCCTGCAGCACCAAGTCACCAGGACAAGCTATTTTTCTTTTCTTTTTCTCTTTCTTTTCTTTTTTTTTTTTATTCCAGCGACATCAGCTCATGGTTTATAACAACACACTCCATACTTTTGACTTGTTCATTTGGGTGACACACAAAAAAAGGGAACAGGTTGGTTAGGTAAAGCTAGTTACTGAAGTACAGGCGTGACCGTGTGTCTTGCCGTCATGACAAACACCACAGCACAAGCACACACACACACACACACACTGCACTGAGGCCTCTCTCATAACCTTGAGCAAAGGAAAAAAAAAAATAATAAATTAAATTAAATCATACACCGACTTGAAATACAATTGATACACAGAAACTAACATTGAATCAGCGAGCAAAACGTCTTTGAGTAGATAGTGAGCTTAACATGTTTAAAATGTTCAGACACGTCCTAATTCTGTCTCTAACCTGTTATATGTATGAACAGGGGTCATCAGTGCAACAAGATAAAACGTCAATCATCTTATCACAATTACTGCATGAAATATCTGTTTTCAGTCGATCACATGCATTCATGCAAATTATTGACTAGGAAAAATAATTTTCAAGTTTATACTAATTAGAAACCTACGGAGTCCCTAAACGAACATGGGTGGGGGGAAAAAAATGAGGAACAGAGAGTAAATAAATAAATAAATAAATAAATACATGGGTGGGAAAAAAAAATTAAAATAAAAAGATCTGAGAGAAAAAACAAAAAAAAATCTGGGACATGGAGCGCAAAAAATAACCTGGAGGGGAAAAAAAAAGAAGAAGAAAAAAAAAAGAAAAAGAAAAAAACAGGTCATGGAACGAAAAAAATATAATAATAATAAATCGAGACCACGTGACTAATACTTCCGGATCAATCTTCCAGTGCCAGAATATGAAAGGGCGAGCTCCGAGTACAAACTGAATGTCTTCATATTTAAGGCCACGATAAAAGTAAAACTCAGCTACTCAAAGTAATTCTCTGCAGGCCTGTTTAACAACGCGCGCATGTAACCCTAATCTGAGTATTATCCTGCTCGTTTGTTTCTTCCTCCTTTATCGACACTCACTGGACTGGATCAGTAACACTCCCCTTCCCGGTCATGGCTCAAGTTTGGCATTACTGCCACCTGCTGAATTAAATTGGTAACGCTGAAGAATCAGGGTTTGCGAGATCTCGCAAAACTTGACTAGGGTCCCATGTCCCGTTTTTTTTCTTCTCTCTTTTATTCTCAGATTTCTTATTTCAAAAATAAACATTTTCCACCCATTATCCCTTTTTTATCCCCCAAAAGTTTGTTTTTCCCTCCAGATTTTTTTTCCCTCCACTCATGTCCCTCCGTAGAAACCTGACATAGTTTGGTTTAAAAAAAATAATAAATAAAATAAAAAAAAAAGGTTAACAATGGTTATAAAAACGTACACAGTTAGAAATAGCCCCATTCAGATTGCATTAGTTTACCAGGGGAAAATCTTTAATAATTACTTAAACACTATTATTACAGGACCTTGATGTTTGGCGAAATATGGTAGGTGATTTGCGGTGGAGTTTCCTCTGTGATAAAACATGTTTATTCACTGCCCTGAACTCAATACATGGTGACAAAGCAAAATAAAACAAGCATTAAACAGGAAAGTTATGTCGCTCATCCAACTTTTTATAATTTCAGCTAAAACTAGATGAATTTGAGTTGAAAACCCCTGTTATAGCCCGTAAACCGTTTTACCCCTACACTAATTTTACCCATATCTGACCACATCACACATATTTTATAAACATTACCATCAACTCTCAATTTCTCTATTAAACAACAAGCTTCCACGTATTTCTCCATCCGCTAACTCTACAGACAAAACGCGAGTAAGCAAATGTCAGACAACACTGCAGGCGATCCTTAAAGCCATCTGTAAACATTAAAAAAAATAAGAAATAAAATAAAAAATGGGAACATTAGGAAGAGGTTACTAACCTTCTGCACATGGCACAACAATAAGAGCTCGATCAATAAACACAGTGTTGGTTAAATGCTGAGCCACGCCAACACTGCTCGGGTCCTTGTATTTTATGTAACATACTTTCGATGAAAAGGAAAGCGGTGTGTGGCTGGAAAAAAAAAAAAAAATTCACTCAATTATTTAATATATTTAAATTATTATTAATTACGAACACATGTATTATTAATATTATTTTATATTGAACAGGCACACACATGCACAATACATATGTACATTAAAAATATTTTGTAATTTAATATAATTTAAGAAAATATACTTAAGATTGATTACATGTAAAGTGAAATATTTCAAGCCTTTTTTTGTTTTTGTTTTTTCAATTTTGATTAAAAAAAGATTCCAGGATCAAAAATCCAGGATCTCAAAAGGATCTTTTTTGATTGATCTGAGAAAAATTATTCTAATATTTTGAAATATTGGATTTTTTTTTTTTATTCTCATAAGCAATAAGCTCTAACTGTTAATTAAAACCAAATAAAAAGACTTAATTTACATGGAATGAATCTGGAACATATTAGAGTTTCACTCTCATATACCAGATGTCTTATACTTGATATACTTGGTATGAGTATTTATAAAACTGTTGGACTTCTAGGATTTTCACACACCCACAACAGGCTCTAGTTTTTTTTGTTTGTTTGTTTTTCCAAACGGTGTAAAAATTAAAAAGAAAGGGAAAAAAAACAGAAAATGAAAAAACTGTTGGAGTCAGGTCTCTGGGCAGAAAACATTTTGTTTTGGGAGGTCAGACAAGAATGAGCAATTAGGTTCATGCTTAAAGCAAGTGTACATGAAATATAGACAGGCAGTCCCTAGATTACTAACACCAGGCTTATGGACAACTTGTCCTTCCAAATAGACTGCTGTAAAGCGCACTATATTATACACTTGATTAAATACGATTGTTTGTAATAAACACATGTACTACTTCCTGATGCTCAAAAAAAAAAAAAAAAAAGAAACCCTAAAGCAACAATAAAAATTACGGATCCAACAAACCTGTCCAATTTTTTTTTTTAGTTTTTGCTCAGACGTGTGTATAGCTGGTTAAAATGAAATAAAATTCTATTCATCGTATTGCTTATCGTCATCGTATCTTTATGTTAAAAAAAAAATTTAAAAATTTTTTAAGTATATGTGTAAGGAGAACTCCATATCACACAATCCTGACCCAATATATATTTATTAAAACATAGTAATACAAAAAAAAAAAAATGCTAAAATATTTAAGAGCTACACGCTCTGACATACAGTGCCATCTTTATACACAAAAAAAGGTGTTTTTTTTTTTTTTTTACTTCATCTTACACTTCACATATGGGTAGATGGAGTGGAGGATTTGTATATTGAATCTCTGAAATGTTAAATTAACTGAAATCTAAAAATAAAAAAAATAGTTGTAAGCAATTATGATCAGGCCCAATCAACTCAATGATGTGATGCCACTCGGAAACTCATTAGTCACCTCTCGCCTTAAGTTTAAGGCATCGTTTGAGATCACAAATCCACCGTTTCAGTAGCAGTTACTTACAGGGTAGCATTACAGGTATCTGAGCATATTTTTGGGGTGATACCCGGTAGGGCTGCACGATACATCGTTTCAGCATCGTCATCGCGATGTACGCATGCGCGGTAGTCACATCGCGGCAGTCGCG
>JAQQZT010000017.1:5081390-5099341 GCA_030068275.1 Clarias platycephalus
TTTTGATTATACTTTTACATTTTTTTATTCTTTGAAAATGCTTACAAAATTACCCCAATTATTGTTGAATTATTATTAGATTTTTAAGCAGTTCAAAACACCTGATGAACATAAATTTGTACACATCGCAATATATATCGCAGGCCAAAAATATATCGCAATGTAATTTTTTCCCAATATCGTGCAGCCCTAATACCCGGTGCCCGATGTGCCAGGCATAGACATAACCATCCATACAACTGATATCTCAAACGGCTGAGCCATTTTGCATGCTCAATGTCTTGAGATCATATTGGCCAGTTTTGGTGGCGATCGTATAATTTCCCTAGGAGGAGAATATAAAATTCCATTTCGCAAACAACCCAGCATCAGCACTACCAGAGCTATGATGTCATAACAATTGGACCCTAATAATCCTTAGAAGAACGAGATGGCCCTTCACAAACTATTTTGACATAGGGCTGATGTCATAATGCTTGGGCCCTAAAAATATTGTGTTTATTGTCATAGATATTTATTGTTTGTTGTACGTAGTAGACTACTTTTATGCTGGCAGGTAATGCCGGCCCACCCTGCCGACTATCACCACACGTATATTTCAGACCTGTGGGCAACACTGATATAAAACCAGTTGGAGGCCACTGTAGCAAAGCACCTTAGGGATGTGATCGAATGGACAATTTTTGGCCTGAACGTACAACTGATGAATCAGCCACGGTGATGTTATGTAATTACATCAATATGGAGCAGGATCTCAAAGGACGATCTGGATCTCAACACCTTCTGAAATCTATGTCTGGTAGAGTTGGCTTACCAATACAGTATCATAGTAAAGTGTGCATTATTACTGCCTAGATCTTCTTCTTATTCACAGTGTGTCACTTTATAGACGGTCCCTTACCTGTTTTTAGTCTGTTTGGTGACAAACATATCATAAAATGTCTAAATGTGCCTTCTTACACTGTACTTATCCATTTTATCAAACATTAAAAGGTTAAAGTCGTTTCCATCTCGAAATTGCTGACTAATGTATAAACTACTTGAATGTAAATCATAAAAAAACATATATACAGCTTGTTTGGAAACAATATCCAAATCCAAAAACATTTTGATAAATGTGCTTCCTCTAACATGTATGCGTTTTCATTTTTCATGCATATAACCATGTACTCCTTTGTATTTGTGGATATTTAGCGTTTTATAAAGATTACGCTTGCTAGTCACAAGCTAATCCAGCTAGTTAGCGTCCTAGCTTTCGTTAAGGTTATTGCTAAGGTTTATAGCAAATTTTATAAACATGTATAAACATTTTATCGAGCACAAAATAGCTTACGCATTTACTCGACAACTCTAAGAAACGTAAAAGTTATTATTATTTTTTTGCATCGAACAATATAAACAATTCTGAAGCTTGCTTGCTAACAATCCGTGTACAGGCCTGGACATCCTCGGTGTTTCCTGATTGGACTAGCCCGAGAGGGATGCACTTACTCAGGAGGGTAGAGCCGCAACTCCTCGATATCCCCGAGGAAGCCGAAAAGAGTTCGTATTTGTTCGCTGGTAACAGACGCGGACAGGTTGGTAATCTGAATTACCGCGGTACTGGGCATCCCGTTCATTTTTCTTAAATGTTTTAAACATGAAGTAAGGGTCTACATATAGATAACGTTATATACAACCGTGCGTAACTAGTGCGCTAACATCATTCACTGCGCTATCCATGATGAGTCGTTCACACAGGAGTCGATTCTTTTATTCGGATCTTTTAGGTCAACGTTAAGAGCTGGCTCGAGATTTTTTTTTCTTTAACACGGCTAATCATTTAATTATACTGTGTGTAAATGTTGTTATTTGATTAATTACAAGATAGAAAAACAATTATAGCCACATATAGTCAATGAATAACTATTTAATCTGAAAAAGTATATAAATTAGCCGAATGAATTGAAAGAGTCGGCTCTTTAGGTGAGCTGATATGCTAGTGCCATCTGTTGGTCAGAAATATGAAGTGCACAAGGGCATGCTAGTGGGGGCTGCTGTGGAATTTACTGTAAGTCATTCATTCATTCATTCATATTCTATAATTCATACAGTCATTCATACGGGCAATTTGGGAACATAAATTCGTCTGCATGTCTTTGAAATCGGAGTACCTGGAGGAAGACCACCATGATCTGGAACATGCAAACTCCAAGCACACAGACCAGAGGTGGGAATCAAACCCCGACCATGGAGGTGCTAGGCGACAGTGTGCCTGTGACATGATCATGTACTGTATATTTAACCGAGTCCAATTTTATCAAGTTACTTCGAAGGTAAGCCTCATGTGGTACCATCTAGGTTCCCCTTCTTTTGACCAAACAGATCTGAGACCCTTTGGAAGCATGGAATCACTAGGAGGCAGGGTCAACAACTTAAACAATTTGTTCCCCAATCATGTTCCAACCAAACCATTTTTTAGTATGGCAGTATGGCATGGCGCATTATCCTGCTGAAAGAAGACACTGGCAGTACAGGATTTAATTGCCATGGTGCGTTGTGCTGTACATGGTGTGGAAGAATGTTGAGTTACTGTAGGAGGAGGTACTGTAGGTTTCAAAGTAACACTCACATGAATGTCAGGACCCATGGGTTCCCAACAAAACACTTTTCAGAGCATCGTACTGCCTACACTCGCGTGCCTTCTTCTTCTTATCATCATATGGCATCCTGGTGCCATCTATTCACCTGACAAGCAAGGCACACAAACCCAATCATTAGTTTTCTTTCATTGCTCCATTGGCCTATTTCTGATGCTCACATACACATTGTAGGTGTTTTCAACAACCTGTAGGAGTTAGCATGGGCACTCAAACGGTTCTCCAGGCTACTTGCCTGCATGTGGATGGCTCAGGTTCAAAACAAAATATCAAATAGGGACAATTTACTGTAGTCAGTCCACATTCCGGCATTGTACTGGGAGCTGAATGAGAACCAGAGAACCCAGAGGAAACCCATACACAAGGTAATGCGGGCCTGGAGTGTATCCCAGGAGACATGTCTTTGAACTATAGGAGGAAAGCCACCAAGTGTGTGTGTGTGTGTGTGTGGGGGGGGGGGGGGTATGGGGGGGAGACCTGCAAACTCCATGCACACAGGTGGGAATCGAACCTAGACCCTGAAGGTGCAAGTCGACAGTGCTAACAACTAAGGCACCATTTCGTCTAATCAGATTGCAGATATCCTACATAGCCAACAAAATTCGAATAAAGACACTTGCTCAGGTCCCGAGTTTCTGATTCGAGATGAAGCTCATGACAGGAATCAAGTTTACAGCGGAATGTTTTAACACAGCTTGTACATATGTTTAAAGCGGCAAAATGTTTTTATTTTTATTTTTTGTGTGACTTTTTATTTTTTTGCACTTTTGCTAAGCCAAAATAATTTATTTTTATTTTTTTTGCAATCATGTACATAGCTGTCAGGTTATTCATACAAATAAGCTAACAAACATATTGCAAATTTTATGGGCTTGTGCTTATTTAGTTTGTTGAAATAAAAAAGTTTGTAAACTCATAATATAATGCCTTGTAAATCATTAATATAAGTTTAATTAATTTCAAAGCTCACAACTAGTCAGGTTATTGTGGCCATAACAAGGGTTATAGTGCGACATGTCGACTCCCGTCCGGTAGAGGGCGCAAGTACAATGATTATTATTATTATTTCTCCCGCAAAGAAGAAGCATCTATGCGGAAGTGATGACGTTGACTAGCATTTTCGTCATGCTCAGTCTAAACAGGAAGATTGGATCTATTACAATGACCAGCGGTTTGTTCAGTTTGTAAACGGATCATGGCTGCTCGGAGACAGCTCATTTAAGTCGATATTGGAAGGCTTTAAATAAAGCGGGAGTCGGAGATAAATCATGTTATGCTGTATTCAGTGCTTTAGCTAGCCTCCGGCAGGTTAGCTAGTTAGCTAAGCCTTTATATTACAGACCGCAGAATTAAATAGGAGGGGTGTAAACTTTTTGACACTTTCGACAAGCACAATGGATGACAAGTACAGCAGTAATGTCATTTCAGGTGGAAAGCTGGGCCGCGTTGAAGTGCCCAATGCCAGGTAAGCTAAACGCTAATGCTAACCACGACTGCGCGATATGATGACGTAATATCGATACCGTGATAAATGTCGCGATACAGTTTCCTGAGATGTAGCCGATATCATGATTTTTTTTTAAATATTTAATTTGGAAGCAAAAATCTACCTTTCAATTAGTGAGTTAATTATTAGGATATATTGAAAGGATTATTTAACTATTTTAATTGTTTTAATTTCATTGTAATATTTTTTTTATTATTACTTTTACTTTTCCAACATGCAAATATATATATTTTTTTAAATGACACGGAATATATTATTATATCACTTGTGCTGGTTTCCTGTCACAATTATACATTTTTCACAATATTTCTTATTTTATATTTTCTCCGGAATATATCTTATTCTTGCTGTAATTTTTTTTTGTTATTAATAAAAAAAAACTTTGCCAGTACGAGGCTGAGTCAAAAATTATATGCACTCCAGTTATATTACAAAAACAATCACTTTTGATGAAGAAGTGAAGACAACGGTGCATTCATGGCTCAGAGCTCAGACTAAAACATTTTTTAATGAGGGATTATGACAGCTTGTTGACAGACGGACAAAGTGTATTGAAAAGCAAGGAGGTTACATCAGAAATTATGTATTTGTCTTTTCTAAAAATGTATTTAAATTAATTCTACTGCCAGAGTGTGGATAATTTTTGACTCACCCTCACACAGTATTTTCAAAATGGTAAAATATATTCATTTGCTTAATGAGTAAATTTTTGTTATATTTAAATGATTTGAACAAATGTAGTATATTTATAAACAATTAAAGGAAAAAAATATTTCTTTGAATTTTTTAAATTCCCAAATGTTTTTATAGGTGAATATATCCAGGTATAATACATGCGTTATAACCGAACAATTATCTCATGATCTTGCTGTTTCATGTCTCCTGTCGTTCTTTCGGTTTTATTTCAGATTGACCAGATACATCGTGCTGCTCTTCTTCACCAAGCTGTTAAAGGCTTTAGGGATTTTTGAGTCCTATGACCTCCTCAAAATTGTACATATTGTGCAGTTTCTCTTCATACTTAAGTTTGGGTAAGCAGTTCCACAAGACAAGATGATAATCGTAGCGATGTCATTCATGTTACACTGTACTCTATAATACAAGCGGTGTTCAAGTCAAACCGGGACTTTGGATTGCACAGAATACCAACACACAGTTGTGAGATTTAAAAATTGCCTTCACAGTAGAAAGTTTCCTCAGTATGTCAGAGCCATGATCGACCTAAAATGTGCAAGTGGTGTTGGCGAATAATGGTGTGTACAGTTCCCACAGAACCGTCGCGTCTCTTTCGTAAGTTAGCAACAAGTTATTGTCGATTTTCAAGACTCTGCCGTTCCACTCTCTGAATGGTCACGGGACGACTCCGAGCCATTCACAGATGTACGGCTTTCTGTATAACCAATCAAATGTTTTCATCCCAGTTTGACTTGAATTCTTGACTCAGAAAGAGTTTATCAGCGTAACACACTCTTATCATTTATAACTTTATGTATGATCATAAGCAATATCATGAACTATGTTATTAAATATGACTACAAATGAGAATAAAGTTACAAACATTGTATAATAAGTGACACAATGTTATCATTACTAGATTGCTGTGGTATAAAACATTACGTGGTCATACTTATGTGTGTGTAATATGTTTTGTTTTTGCTTTTTTTTTTCCCCGGGGGAAAAAAAAAAACAGATGTGCGATGATCTTACTTTTCTTTCAAAAGCCCTTTTCATCGGGAAAAATCATCACCAAAAGACAGGTACAACATCAAAGAAATCACTTTTAAATGTGCTATTATTATTATTATTATTATAAATATTTTTATTAAATGTCTTGATTTAAATTCTATTCCAGTTTGCATGTGGTCATAACAAATCCTTCTCTTTCAGTGGATCAGAATCTTCAAGCACGCCGTGATCAGCTGCGTGATCTCTCTTCTGGGATTCTTCGGCCTGACGCTCTGTGGGCCGCTCAGGTACAGTAAACCCGTCACCCGCTACCGCAAGGACTTGAAACCTTTCTACATGATTGTGTACGTATCGTGGCGAGGACGGTTAAGTAGAGTCTGTCTTGCAGGACGCTGCTGCTGTTCGAGCACAACGACGTGGTGGTCGTCGCTTTCCTCACCGTTCTCTTCACCGCCTCAGATGGAGGCCCGTCTAAGGTCTCACACACACACAGCGCTTTAACCGAGGCGTTGATTCCTTCTCTGTATCAGCACTACAGCAGTAGTAGTGCCATCTGAAAATGAGCCTGATAAAAAAGAAAAAGGCGTAGAGATGCTTCATTCCTCACTTTTTCTCTCTCTCTTTTTTATAATTTTTTTTTCCAGACGAGAGGCGCTGCGTTCTTCATCATCGCAGTCATCTGCCTCCTGCTCTTCGATAACGACGACCTCATGGCAAAGATGGCTGAACACCGTATCCTTCCTAAACACGCCAGATCCCACTCTGTGTCGTTTCTCTTCATAACAACATGAACGTCTTACTGTTAACGCTTTAACCCCCACCTGCAGCTGAAGGACACCATGACAGCGCCCTCACGCACGCCTTACATACAGGAATCTCGCTTTTAGGCGTGGCCGACCATAAAGTGAGTAGAACCTCATCGCCCAAGTCCATAATTCCCGTTCAGAGATGACAGTGTTCGGTGTTTCTGTCTCCAGGGTGGCGTCGTGTTGCTGGTTTTGGCGCTGTGCCTGAAGGTGGCGTTTCACACGCACTCCAGGAAGCTGTCGGTGGAAATCGGTGGAGCCAAGCGGCTGTACGCTCTGTCCAACCTGGTCGCCTCGGCTCTGCTGCTGCCCTGGGTGTTCGTGCTCTCCGCCACCATGGAGGTTCGTGACCCATATCGTCCGTGTAGAAAGAATTCGGGAACGCATTTTGGAAGGATTCCATTTATTCATAAAAATAACAATTACATGATTAATAGATTGTATACGTTTAGTTATGATACCACAGTGCTGTGTGCGTTATTCTCAAATCTGATTGGTCAGAAAATCTGTATTACGTTCCTGTATGAGCTCATAACATATTGTTTTGTTATTGTTTAATTAGAACATATCATGCTTAGTATTTACTGTCTGTTAGAATAAATATTTGCTCCTTTCTTCCTGTTTTTAAATGATGATTTCATTTATTATGGGAAAAGAGCTGACCAAATCTACCTGGCACTATGTGAAAAAGTAATTGCCCCTGAAAACCTAATAACTGGTTGTGCCAAACTTGGCGGAAACATTTACAATCAAGCGTTCGTGATATCTAGCAGCGAGTCCTCCACATCGCTATAGAGGAATTTTCGCCCATAGAACTGTTTTAATTCTGGGTGTTTTCGAGCATGCACGGTCTGTTTAAGGTCACGTCTCCACAGCATTCCAATCGGATTTACACTACTGCTGAAAAGTTTGGGATCACTTTATTGTTTTCCAAGAACAGGACATGCTCACAGTGTCAGAGTTAGAACTAATGATTTTTGATGGAAATGATGAATCAAACCTTGCCTTCAAAAAATACAAATAAAAATCACCTTTTGTAGCAATTACCGCCTGGCAGACATTCTATATTCTAGCTGTCAATTTTTCAAGATAATACGCTGAGATTTTCCCCCCACATTCCTCCTGAAGCATCTCCTACACGATGGCTTGGCTCAATGAAGTCTTCCTCCGAACCATACGGTCAAGCTGCTCCCACAACAACTCGATAGGGTTCAGATCCGGACACATTACAGTCACATTACTGCAATTTATTTCTTCCTTTGGAAAACAGAGAAATTTGCAAGTAATCTCAAACTTTTGAGTCCGGACTTTGACTAGACCGCTCCAGAACCTTCATTTTGATAGGGGCAGTTACTTTTTCACATAAAGTGCCAAGCAGGTTTGGACAGCTTTATTTTCCCCCTTAACTGATTCAAAATAATTCACGGCATTTTGTATGTACAGTCCTCGGGTTAATTTGGCGTCATTTTAAAATTAGTTTGATGATATGGATTGTTTAAAAATCTATAATTCCCAGAGCAAGGTGGAGTCGTGGTCCAGCCTGCTCTTGCCCTTCGGCATGATCGTCTTCTCTGTGATGATCCTGGACTTCTACGTGGAGTCCATCTGCACGACGAAGCTGGAGGCCCCGCGCTGCGCCCGCTACGGCTCCTACTTCCTGTTCCTCAGCGGCCTGTTCCTAGCCAACTTCTGGACCCACCCGCTGACGGACCAGCTTCGGAGCATGAGGACGGGCGGCGGCCAGCGGTCCAGCACCGAGCATGTGCTGTCTGGAGGAGTGCTGGTCAGCACCTGCTTCTTTATCCTGTGTGAGTTACATGCCTGACATGTTTACAACCGCGGTCCTGGGGTTGCCACCTGCACTGACTCTACTGGTTCTTCCTGCGCGTTATCCGCATTGTATAAGAAACCGCGTCCCAACCAGAGAGCGCCTCCTATTTGCAAGTTTCTCTCTGATCACCTGAACCTTTTATTTAATCAAGCTTTGATCAATCCAGTTTTAGATTTGGATTATAAACTGAATTGTTGAATGACGTTTTGTTTTCCCTTCTTTCCAGCCACCAGCATTCTCTCCTCTCCTTCTAAGAAAGGCCAGAAAGGAACTCTAGTGGGCTATTCCCCTGAAGGAACTCCTCTGTATAACCTCATGGGCGATGCTCTGCAGCACAGCTCTCAGTCGCTGCCTCGCTTCATCAAAGACTCGCTCAAGCAGATCCTCGAGGAGTACGACTCGCGGCAGATCTTCTACTTCCTGTGCCTCAACCTGGTGAGAAGTTTTACAGATATGAGGAGTACTTTGAACAGTTTATACGATCTTACTTCCTGTACTGAATTTCTTCTTGCTTTCAGGCCTTCACATTTGTCGAGCTGTTCTACGGCGTGTGGACCAACAGCCTCGGCCTGATCTCTGACGGCTTCCACATGCTGTTCGACTGCTCGGCTTTGGTGCTCGGACTCTTCGCGGCCCTCATGACCAGATGGAAGGCGACAAGGATATACTCTTATGGGTGCGCCTTTGTTATTTATTCTCGGATTTTTTTTTTTTCCTCAAGCTTTTTATGAAAAACAAATGCTACAACTTTATACTAGCCGGGTTATTTTTATTTTCTTCAGGTACGGCCGCGTTGAGATCCTCTCAGGGTTCGTGAACGGCTTGTTCCTCATGGTCATAGCCTTCTTTGTGTTTGTGGAGGCGATCTCCAGACTGATTGACCCTCCCAATATTAACACCGTCATGCTAGCGGTAAGTGAGAAATTTTTGGAAATTTCTTCCAATCTATTGGCACCCTCTGTTTACAACTCTGACATCGTCCATACGTTCTTATCTTCTACATCTTATCTCTCTCTCTCTCTCTCTCTCTCCAGCCGGTGTCTGTGGGCGGCCTCATCGTGAACCTTTTGGGCATCTGCGCTTTTAGCCACGCCCACTCCCACGGCGCCTCAAAGTCCGCCTGCTCCGGTCATGACCACGGCCACTCGCACCACGGCCACGCGCACGGAGACCACGGACACGGAGGACACGGGCACAGCCACGGAGGTCACGGTCACTCTCACGGCCACGGACACTCCCACGGCTCGGGAGGAGGAGGCATGAACGCTAACATGAGAGGTACAGCAGCTTCTTATGATGTCAAAGATGACAAAGATGTATTTCGTCAAAATGGGAACTAACGCATGTCCACTGAATGCTTACAGGAGTCTTCCTGCATGTCCTGGCTGACACCCTGGGCAGCGTAGGAGTCATCATATCTACAATCCTGATCAGTCAGTTCGGCTGGCTGATAGCAGACCCCATATGTTCCCTGTTCATCGCCGTACTCATCTTCCTCAGCGTCATCCCTCTGCTGAAGGACTCTTGTGAAGTTCTTGTACTGAGAACCCCACCCGAGAACGAGAAGGAGCTTAACTTTGCCCTCGAGAAGGTCAGTATTTCTGGAGCAAGTCAAGTGAGAGTCAGAAAATGGCTGAAGACTAAAACAGTGGTCCAGATTACGTTACGATAAAAGGTGAAAGTACTGAGCATGAGGTGTTGTTGGTCTGAAGTTCAGCCACAATCAAGGGTGCCAATACTTATACACTTTTTCATGCCTATAAAAAAAAAAAAAAAACAACGATCAATGCTGAGGTCATGTAATTTGAATGATTTCCTTATAACGTCATGTCTCAGTGTTTTATTCCTCTTACACCACAGCAGTCTGTCCACGAATTCAATTCTTATTTACCTGATGTGTTCAAGTCAAACCGGGACTTTTCCCAGCCTTTCAACAGTGCTTGGTTACCATCAAAGTAGAAAATTTTCTCATGATCATCCCATCACATCTGGAACACTGGCCTCCCAGGAACTCCTTTAATTGCCTAAACATGTGGCTTGGAGCAGGGTCAGAGCTGTACAGGCGACGTGGCAATCACTCCCAGCCGAGTTCCTATACCGTGCAAGTTGTGTTGGTGAATGATTGTGTGTACAGTTCCCACAGACGGATGCATCTCTTCTGCAAGTTGGCGACAAGTTATCCATCGATTATAATTTTTTGTTTTTTTAAGTAACAGGCGCTGAATGTTGAAGCCAAACAGTTATATGCTTTCATTCAAGAGAAATTTCATCACAAGTCCCAGTTTGACTTGAACGCCCCTAGTAGTCAGCGACAAATTCATGGGTACCTGTAATGTTATGGAACATTTTTTTAAATTACTTAGTTCCTGTTATCACTTATGTTATAGCCGCTATAAATAGCTGCTACAGTAACGCTTACCGTTTTTTGTGAATTTGTCAGAATTGTGATAAAAAGCTAAATCATGTTAATTCAATGTAATGAATTAATATGAATACTGACCCTACGTTTTAAACTTTACACAATTTTTTTGTTTTACGAATAAACAGGCAGTAAATAAAAAAAATTCGCAACTTTTTTCATTTTCTATCCAGATTCAAAAGATCGAAGGCGTCTTGTCTTACCGTGATCCGCACATCTGGAGGCATTCTGCGAACGTCCTTGCCGGCACCATTCACCTACAAATCATGTCGGATGTTGTGGAGCAGAGAATCATCCAGCAGGTCTGACGATAAACTGTATCTCATGTTCCATATGAACCAGGCTTCACCTACATCTAGTCGATGTTTAAAAGGTGCTGAAGTTGCTGTTGTTCGTTTTTTGTTCAGGTTACTGCAGTGCTGAAGGATGCGGGTGTGAATAATCTGACCGTGCAGGTGGAGAAGGAAGCGTATTTCCAGCACATGTCAGGCCTGAGCACAGGATTCCATGAGGTTCTGGCAATGACGCAGCAGATGGAGGCCATGAAATATTACAAAGATGGCACATGCATTATGTAAAAATGTATTATATAAAGATCTAATTGTTTTTTCTCATGTAAATAAAACTTTTAAGAAATAATTCTGTTGATTTCAGGAAAAAAAACACCAATATGGTCCTTACATAAAAAACTTTTAAAGGTGTAAAAAGATGTCTGGTATAAAAGAGACCATGTTGAAGGCAGTAGTTTATTTCATTCATTCATTCATTCATTCAATAGGCATTATCCTCTGCTTAAAATAACCCTAAAGCACATTAAGAACATGGCGTATAGGTGTTCTCAACCTTCTTCTGTAACCGAAAGCTGATATGTGAAGGAACTCTGAAACGTGGCATTCCACTTTGAGATCAGTCCATTTATCTATTTAACATAAAGATAAGTATTATATTTGTTACCAGTTATGAACTTATGATGAATGATAAACTGCAGTGATTTTGAGCTTGTACATGAAATACATCTCTATGGTGATGAACAGGAAGGGATAATGCCTCTGCTACATGCTATCTACAGAACACTGGATGCAAGCAATTCTATACCTGATAAACTGGAACCAGAGGTGTCGTAGTAAAGTCTGGCCACTTGGCAGACATATTACAACTCTTACATAATATTTGGAGTACTGTGTATTAATTAGGCGACATTGTTGAATCTATCTGTATTTTATACAGTTTTTATATGTTTATGCTTTTATATATGCTGATTATAAGTTATATACAGTAAATTGGGGACAGGATCATGGGCACACAGGCTCCTAAATGTTTGATCTGTTCGGGCTGATCCCACATTTACGACATTTATATACAGATGTATATTTTTATTTTAATATACAACCGAGCAGTTAAGGGCCTAACAGTGGCAACTTGGTGTTGCTGCGGTTTGATCCTGGGACCTTCTAATCAGTAGTCCAACACCATAACCACTGAGATACCCCTGCCCCTAAAAGAGTTACAGAAAAGCCAATGTAAGACAAACTGCTGTTGGAAAAAAAAATGTTGTTCAAAGTTGTTGATCTGACCTTCAGATTCCCCAGATCTCAACCCGATTGAGAATGTACAGGACAAACAAGTCTGATCCATGGATGTCCCACATTGCACCTTTATAGGACGTGAAGGATCCAGTGCTAGATAGCACAGCACACCAGAGGTCTTATAGAGTCATGGATGAGACATCAAAGCTCTTTCGGTGGCACAAGGGGAATGGGTTTAATTTTAATTAAAATCAGTGTATTTTTCCTTTTACATCGTTTCCCACTGTGTGTTGTACTCGGTGTACGTGCCAGAAGCTCATGTTAGCTGGAAACAAGTTTCTTGCATTTGATCACACTTGACAAAGAAACCTGTATCTGTTTTGTGATTGTGATTTCGAAAAATGGTGTAAGATCAGTATAGGGGTGCCTCACAGCTCGAGGGGGATTGGTTTGATCCTGGACTCACATTATTGTCAGTTTGGACCGGAGTTTTCCTTCGAAAAGCAGAGCAGTAGGAAGATTGGTGATCCAAATACATGAAGGTAATAATAAGAGGTATAAGAGGAATAATATAATAGTTTGTGACATGCTGGTAGGCGGACAATAACCTGCCATTGATTGTTTTCCTATAAGACCATGACCTGGTGTGTTTGTAAAAGGGTTAACATGTTCTCTTCTGGGTTTCTTCTGGGTTATCTGGTTTCTTCCCACAAAAGTGTGTGTGTGTGTATGTGTGTGTGACGGAGGTGCCACTACTGTTGTAAAATGGGAATAAATACAATGATCACCACAGTCCCTAGTTGGACTACAGATGTTCCGACATGGATGGGATGGATGGTGTGTGTGTGTGTGTGTGTGTGTGTGTGAGAGAGAGAGAGAGAGAGAGAGAGAGAGAGAGAGAGTTTTCCTGGTTTCCAGTGTGGTTGTAATAATTCACATTATTTTTTATTGTATTATATTTACTGTTTAAACGTTTTATGTCTTTTAAACTATGAACATATTGTCATAGTATATATAATAACTTTTCAATTCAAAATATGTTGTTTCAAACTGTACTTATATATATATTTTTTTTTTTAAGCAATGTGTATCCTCCTGTGCACTACGTGGCAGTATATATCTCCTAACACGTCACTCAAAGAAGAAAAGGCACCATTTAACCAAAGGGTCCTCCTCCCGCGCCTCCGCTAGTCACGTGTCCAGCAGTCGTCTCGGAAACGCATTGTTATCAGGTGACGATCGGCCAATCAGAGCCGGCGCATTTTTGAGAGCGCAGCCAATCAGATTCGAAAGAGCGACAATTTAAACTCAGTGCGGAATCGTGTTGCTTTAAACTAGTTTGTGTTGCGGATTGTGAAGTGAAACGAGTACTGATATGGCGCTGCGTATTACAAGGGTGAGTTTTAAAACATGTTTTGGTTGCAATCCTTGTTAAAAAGGGATATCTAATGCATCTTTTATGTACGCGAGGTTTTTTGGGTTATTTTAAATGGTGTATTTGTGTGCTCGTTCTGTTGTGTGGGTATTTCCTGTTTGGATGAGTGTTTTAATCCTTTCCCGTATTTGCTGTGTAACTTTTAATAACTGCGTTTTTCTTTCTATCTTGTCCTGATAGAGCACTCGCCTGCCCAGCAGTGAAAACCAGAACCTTGTGGCTGGGAAGGCGGTCGGCGTGAACAAGCCCGTGTTGAGGCCCAGGGCCGCGCTGGGGGAGATCGGGAACGCCGTGCTGCCACGCCAGCCTCTGAGGAAAAAGGTTTATACTACAAAAAAAATAATTGTCAGTCTTGTTTGAAAATCATTTATTCTAAGATTTAACTTCCTGGATTGGACGATCAGACATGCTCCTCTGGGGTGTGCCTTCAACCCTGTTTGGTATGAGTGAATTTTTACAAACCTTGCAGATCATGTGAGCTTTGTACCATCCAGGGTGCTCATCATAGTCTGCCATTTTCTGACCAAGATTATGAAATGAGGAGGTTGAAATCTCCACATATTCTTTATTCTCATGGTTCATATGGTCTTGCAAAAACTGTTTCAAGTAATTTGGTTCTGCTACTAATCACTTAAAATGTAAGTGATTTTATTTGATTTTTAGTTTGCAGTTGAATTTGTTTGCATTTAAAATATTGTGCAGTTGCTCCCTAATCCTACAGGTGGTGCTATTTAACTTGTTTGCACAGCATCTTATGTGGTGGAAAGATATTTCTCTTGTTGGTGTTTAGGTTACTGGAGGGAGCTTTGGTATTTTATTGCACCGTTGGGGAGAAACTACAATGTAGTGGCGTCCAAACTTCTTAGATTGCCATCCATGGTGTACTTCATAAATGACCATTTTCTGACCAAGATGCTGAGGTTCTTATTTCTAGACATTGCCTTTATCTGCGCTTATACACTGTTACCTCCATCCCTTTTCATGATTCAGATGGATTTTGGTCAACATGAGTGTCTAAGGTTCTTTATTCTGTAATGCAGTTCCCCTCTTAGCCTACAGGTGGTGCTCTTTAAACAGTTTATACAGCATCCTGTGTGGTGGAAGCAAATTGTTTTCCAAGGATTTTTAAATGGAATTGCAGAAATCTGTTAAATCAAGGTATTTGTAAGATACTAATGCTTGCAGAATTTCAGTATAAATTGAATTGGCATGTACGTGTTGGCAGCTCCCTGGTGATTCCATCCTTGATTAAAATGTGGCTTCAGGGCTTTAATTTAACATGTAATGATGTAAGACATGTATTCTGTATAAATGCATCTTGGCTGATTATTATTTTTTTTTCTGATGCAGGATGTGAAGCCTGCACCTGTGGTTGAAGAAAAGGTTCCTGAGCCAGTTCAACAGCCAAAGCAGGAGCCCAAGCAGTTGCCCAAAGTTGAAAATGAGGTTCGGTTTTGTTTTTAACTTGAACCCACGGCAGTGTTGCAACACTTGCATTAGTTTCTAGTTGTTTTCAACTAGTTGCTCTTTTCAAACACTAGGTGCTTTCTGAGCCATCCTCCCCTGTGCCCATGGAAACATCTGGCTGTGCCCCAGATGAGCTGTGCCAGGCTTTCTCCGATGTGCTTCTCAACATCAAAGATGTGGATGCTGATGACTACGACAATCCCATGCTCTGCAGTGAATATGTGAAGGACATCTACAAATACCTCCGGCAACTTGAGGTTGGTCTCCTTTCTTGCATTCATCTTTAAAATGTTGTGCTTAACTTCCTGCCTTATCCAAGTTAACTTTTTTAATCCCATTTCTCTTAGGCTGATCAGGCTGTCAGGCCAAGGTATCTGGAAGGAAGGGAAGTCACTGGGAACATGCGTGCCATCCTCGTTGATTGGCTCGTCCAGGTCCAAATCAAGTTTCGGCTGCTGCAGGAGACCATGTTCATGACTGTTGCAATCATCGATCGCTTTCTCCAGGTAGGTGGCTTCGTCTGACCGACCTGCTCTCCAACAAAGTGGTGGTCGAGTGCTTGCTGACTAAAGTTGGCTTTTCTTGCTCGTAGGATAATCCTGTTCCAAAGAAGCAGCTCCAGCTGGTTGGTGTAACTGCTATGTTCATCGCCTCCAAATACGAGGAAATGTACCCACCTGAGATTGCAGACTTTGCCTTTGTGACCGACCGCGCATACACCACTGCTCAGATCCGCGATATGGAGATGAAGATCCTGAGAGTTCTGAAGTTCAACTTTGGCAGGCCTCTGCCGCTCCAGTTTCTTCGTAGGGCCTCAAAAATCGGAGAGGTACAGATTGGTGGGCATATGTGGCAACCTTGGGTCTTGAATAATTTCTAACTCGTTCTGCGAATCTCTTCATAGGTTACAGCTGAGCAGCACACTTTGGCAAAGTACTTTGTGGAACTGACCATGGTTGACTACGACATGGTGCACTTTGCTCCCTCTCTGGTTGCCAGTGCTGCCTTCTCCCTTATGCTGAAAGTCTTCAACTGTGGTGAATGGGTAAGTACCTCTAACTTTAACAACCAACTACCTTTGTACAGTTTGGGTTACTGTTTTCACCCTTGCTTACTTTGCCCTGTTACAGACCCCCACACTGCAGTATTACATGGACTATACAGAGGACGCTCTCATCCCCGTAATGCAGCACATTGCCAAGAACATTGTCAAAGTCAATGAAGGCCTCTCGAAGCACCTGGTGAGTTGGGTTTCAATAACGTATACAGTAATGGCAAGGAAAGCGTCACTTCCTAGCAAACTGACTCTTTCATATCCGTTTCTTTTTGTAGGCTGTTAAAAACAAGTACTCGAGTCAGAAGCAGATGAGGATTGCAACCATCTCTCCGCTCAAGTCTTCAATGATCAAAGACCTTGCCAAGCAAGTCTCCTAGTGAGATTGGAATGGACTCTATAGCACTATGTGCTGACTTTTGTAAATTGTAACTTAACTGCATGCTTTTACTTGATGTTTTAATTGGTTTTGAGTTGTATGGATAGTGATTTTAAGGTTGTGCATTTGGCCAGGATGCGTTATTCTACACTGCCAATGTCTTGGTAAATGTAACCTGTTCATGTGTGAAAGACGTGCAATCTTTGTACAGTCTTTGAAATTTTACAATAAACATTTTAAAGTGCCCCTATTATGCCATTTTGAAGTTGCTAATTGCTTAATGAGTCTCTTAAAACAGGTTTACATGTATGCAAGGTCAAAACACAATTTAATCAATTTTTGGAGAAAACTATTGCCCCATTTCTAAATGATTCGTAAACGACTCGTGTGAAGATTCAGTCTGTCTAAACCCCTCCTTTCCGTGAGACCTCACTGCTGTGATTGGTCAGATGGCGTGGTCCTTTATGATTGGCCTACCGCTACAGCGCGTGTCAGAAAACGAAACGCCCGTTACCATAACTGAAGACCCGTCAATACATAGAAAAGATGGTCAGTTTTACCGTGTAACGACCAGCTAATTTTATATTAACTGTGGCTACAAACATCGAGAGGTCTTTTATCTTTGTCAGTGTTGCGTTAGAAGGCCGGTGAGCAAAAAGGACAAACACAAACGTGTATTATACAAAAGTAAAAGGTGCACCACTATGGAATAAGATCACTGTCAAATATTCGTGTGTAAAAGGTGCAATTCTGTCTCTTGTCGGAGTTGGATTCCAAAATCTACGGCCACGACAGCTTACAGATATGAGACGTATTTTTGACAGTTTTCACGCACAGCATTCGTAGCCGTAATTTCGCAGTTCGTCCGTGAAACAGGAGTTGTAAAAATGAGATTTGTATCTGTAAATGGTCAGTCGTATATTTCAGAGTTGTATTGTAACAAACACAATCTCATATCTGTAAGCTGTCGTGGACGTAGATTTTGGAATCCAACTCAGACAATTACACTTTTTTTTTTTTAAGATTTGACAGTATCAGTATGAAGATCTGTATCAGTATGTAGACTTAAATGGTGATTATTCTGCATGTTCTCTAGTGGAATTTGGCGTTCCGCAGGGTTCAGTCTTAGGCCCACTGCTTTTTTCCCTTTACATGCTTCCTCTGGGCAACATAATCCGTAAGCATGGTATTAGTTTTCATTG
>JAQQZT010000017.1:5138285-5153538 GCA_030068275.1 Clarias platycephalus
ATTTCACTGCATATCGTACTGTGTATGACTGTGTATGTGACAAATAAAATTTGAATTTGAATTTGATTTGAATTTGATAAACTAGCAACAAGATAGGTAAATTAATAATAATAATAATAATAATAATAATAATAATAAAGAGGCTTACAGATGAACAGAGGTTAATATGGTTAACAGATAATATCTGAAAAAGATGAGTAAGAACAAAAAACTAGGCAATTATTTTTTATATAAATAAAAAGAAACTGATGCAAATAATTCTGTTTAAACTTGAGGAATCACTACTACTACTAATAATAATAATTATAATTATAATAATACGTTAGGAAAATAAGTCGACATAATTTTTATTAATAAATATTTTAATCAAACTATTGAAAGAATAAAAGTATAACATACAAGATTCAGGGGTAAAAAGTTTAATTATACAAGTAACAATCCACAGTTAGCAGATCAAAAAATACGTAGAAAGTATAAATTATAACCACAGACAGAATAAACCAACAAACAAAAAAACAAACACACTAATAACTGGAAAACCTATAAGGCGATAGAGGACATTGTTGGATATTATCGGCAACTCCTGTGACGTCACGTCCGTTTTGTTTACGTTTACCATAGCAACCACAGAGCGGTTTCCGAACAAGGAGACACGAGACTCACGCTATGTTTCACCGCGTTTCATTAGTAGTATAACATTCTTTATAGAATTATTATTATTAAACTATTCTATACAGTGTAAAAGTCCAGCGCTACTTAATCTAATTAATAATCTAATTAAAGAATCACTTAAATGTAAGAATGAGTTCCTCGGAGGCGGGAAGTGAGAACTGGGTGGAGGAGGAGGAGGAGGAGGTGAGGTCACTGAGATGAACACTGAACACTGCATCACCTCTAGCTGTGTCGCTAATATTTATTACTTGTCTAACTTGAACTTGAACTAGGACACGTTGGGGTCATTTTTCCACAGGCTTTACAACACAGGCTTTTTGTATATTATATAATAATAATAATTTAACTAGATACAAATATGTATGCCCTTATATATTAAGTTATTTCTGGACGAATTAATTTTTTTTTCTTGTAATAAAAAAAAGTTAATAAGTTGTAACTGAAGATAAGTTAGTTACACTAGTTTAGAATTTGTACTGGATACAATTTATGGTTTACCCTTCTTTAACTAGCACCAGCTGTAGTTGCTACAATTAGATGACTTCCTGACCACAATGTATAGACATTTTATAGAGCTAAATCTTAAAAACTTTGACTACAATCTCATCTACAACTATATCTGTGTCAAAAGCTAATAAAGCTAATAAAGACAACTTGCTTTGTTTGGGATTCATAAAAACATCTGTCTATCTAATTATCCATGAATTATCCATCTACCCATCCCTTAATATCCATCCATCCATCCATCCATCCAGCCAGCCAAATATATCAATTTATTTCTCCCATTCTTTAAATAATCCCACCATCCATCAATTTAATTCAATGACTAAATCATCCACAAACCCATCCACTCATCTATCAATTTACTTCATCAATCCATTGAATGATCCAATCATTCATCTGTCCATTTATTCCACTAATCCATCTATATATCAGTTTACTCTTTCCATCCATCACTTTGTCATTCATCCATGTAGTGATTCCACCATCCATCCATGATTTTCATCTATCCATTAATTTTATGCATCCATTAATTCTATGTATCCATTAATTTTACCTTTCCATCACTCCACCCATCCATCCATCACTCCACCCATCCATCCATCCATCCATCCATCCATCCATCCATCCATCTATCTGTTTATCAATATTGCATCCCAAAATTGCAACCTGATTTAAAAATGCCCTCTTTTCTTGCACAGCATTCCTTCACTCTAAACATCCCTGAACATTCCTTGTGTAAATTATTACTAATTCTTATTTTTAACACTAAGAAAATGTGACCTTGTTGCATGCATGATAAACTCTTCCGTGTGCAATTAAGAGGACAGCAACATCACTGGACAATACTGGATTGACATCTGACATTCACAAAAATGGACACCAGGACATCCTCTCAACCGACTTGACCCCTAGATTCCATGGTGTTAGTACACAGAAATCTGCTTTCACCAGCCCTAGAGGCACAGGGGTACGAGAAAAAGGTAACCCTCCTACATCTTGAATTTGTATAGCACTTTAAAAACAATATATCATAATTATTTCCTGCTTTGATGTCAAACATGCTTCAGAAATCCTTTAATCCTCTCCCAAACTAGTCCTAAATGTTTTTGATGGCACACACAAATGAAATCCACACTTTTCACAAGCACTGCTTTTAAATTTGGGAATCGGCAGACGTAACAGACGACTTTTGTTTCATTACTTTTATTACGCCATGCCGTTTCCTTCTAGGATTACGAGCGGAGCTGCTGGAGAAGGACCTCATCAAAAGCATAAGGTAACAACCAGAGCAAGACTGTTGGACTTCACATTTTAAGATGAAACAAGACGGATGACCTCATCTTGTCTGAGGCTCCAGCGACACTTTAGCAGCATCCCACACTTCCTGTTCCCGCCAGGAGAACAGAGGAAACAGTGGGAAGACTGCACTGAAGGAGTGTTTGTGTCTCGGTCAGCTTTCATAGTTCAATTAAAAGCGTTCAATTAGTCTTTATCACGCCATTTGAGATCCGTTGCTATGGGAACCACTTGATGTATCCCTGAAAACTATCCCCTGCGGAAAGAGACTAAACAAATGTGAGCCTAAAGCGAGACACTATCTCATAGCCACAGCCCAGGATATGAACCCTGAACCAAAGGCTAGTTTTGGACAGAGACGTTTACAGGAGCAACTGCTGTGTGAGGACTTTATTAAAAGAATGAGGGCAGTCGCTGGCGTAAATGAGAAACAGGATGTAGACTCTAATAAAAAATAATAATAAAAATTATTCCCAGAACTTTAGATTAACTTGGATGAATAAGAACATACTGCAGTAATAGTTTATAGCATATGGCTGGTGAATTCTTGAATCTTATTGGTCAGAAGGCATTAGGGGAATAACTGAAAAGACTGTAGTAACACACTTTTTTTTTTTTTGCTTAGACATTTTAAGGCCCTTTCTTCTAAAGTGTTTCTAGTTAACAAAGAAAAATGTATAATTGTTAATATGGTGAAGCTTTCCGTAAGGCGAGATTGCAGCAATAAATAGATAAAAAGTACAACAGAACAGCTGGTGTTGTTTAATTATCGTCTTCTGTCGAAAGCTTTCCCATTGGACCCCATGCTCAAGAATGAACTACAAGTGGTGTTCATGTCACACAGATTATAATCCCCTGTTACACTAATACACTTATCCCAACGTTTTACTAGAGTTTGGATGCCATCAAGGTAAGAAAGATTTCTCAGTATGCCAGACTGCGTTCTTCATGTCTGAAACGCTGGCCACCCAGGAGTTCCTTCAATCGCCAAAACATGTAGAAATTGCTTGGAGCGAGGTCAGGACTCAACAGTAGAACCCATTTGGTGATCTAACCAATAAAGGAAAAAGGTTTAGCATTGACAATGACATAAAGCAGGCAATCTGGTCATGGCTGTTGCGTATTGAGAAAACGTATTGAACAAAAGGTATCCAAGCAGTAGTGAAAAGCTGGCATTAGTGTAGCAGGGGTATATATAATATATATATATGAAAATAAAGTTAATTTATAAATCTCATAACTGTGTTCTGTTATTCTGCACAATCAAAAGTCCTGGTATGACTTGAACGCACCTGGCATGATAGTTTGCTGTGATTCTGTGCCAGTTTGAAAAACTATAATTGTACTAAACAACTTTTTTGTTCATCTTTTCACATTGTCATGATCTGATCTGTATTCCAGTCAGCAAGTACATGCAGAGCTCAAACCGCAACCTCCAGCCCCTGAACTGTCCTCCGTAACCAGAACTGATTACAAAGTGAAGGGCTTCCGGGGTGTCCGACCTACCCCATCCACGGTCAGTCATTACGACGCGGTGGAATTACAGAATGATCTCATTGTGCAGTAAACCACTATAAGATTTGACACTCTTCAGAAGGATGCAGGTGAAAATTGTCACAGTGAAAGCATATTTATATTTATATTTATCTGTATCCTTTCAGGATCGTGACTACAGGACCGATGAGGCCATCACATTTTGGAAAGAAAATTTTGAGAAGATTCAGGTCCATTAATGTGTTCAAATCAATCAGTGTGTTAGATTTTGTTTTGCTTCATTAAATTGTAATGAGGTGTGGTAATAATAGTGTGTATTGGGTTTTGTAGAAAGAGTGTATGTTTATCCATATAGCATTGGCATACATTTTATGGCCAAAAGTATGTGGTCATGGCACACCCATATTGTTTCAGTTGTCTTTGTTTGCTGGAACCAAAGGCCAACCTCCGGTTCTGGAAAATGAGCTCAATGAAGAAGTGCCAAAATGTGCAGTTCCTCAAATGACCATTAGGGGTTGGCTCCAAAAGTGAGTCATTCTCCATAGACCCCCATGTTAAAATGTCAACAGAAATAAACATGTTTTCAGCCTGGTGCAAAAAAGGCTTTTGATCTCCATAGATAGATTTTTCACCCATGACAACTGCACATGTGTGAATTTTTTATATACCTCATCAGTTAAAATTATATTAGGACAGCTGCATTAGCTAGTGGCGGTAGCTAGCGTCACTTTAGCGAATCAGCTAATTGGATGTAGTTTAATATTGTAGTTTAACTTACCACAAAAGATGTAGGAGTTGACACAAGATACTGTAAGTTACTATAGATTATGGATGAGGGACTTCAGTTAATTAATAACTTTAGCATGTAAATTAATGTTAGCCACCTTAGCATTTTAGCTAAGTGAAAGTGGTAACTGGCGTAAGTGGGTGTCTTCCAACCAGCAGCCAAACTCTGTATCTTCTGCCAATTTGCCCATTTATAGATTAAGAGTTTTATAGACGGAGATGGAGACGACCAGAGCTTCAAAAGCTTCAAAACCGTTCTTTAGAAAACCTACGAGTGGCGTCCAGTAATTGTTATACAGCATATGGCGAAGAGTCACAAACAAGTTCCAGCAGGACGACTCTCCTGTGCTCAAAGAAACCTCCATGAAGACATAGTTTGCTTAGGCTGGAGTACAATAATTCGATTGTCCTGTACAGATTCCTCACCCAACATCAGTTCTTACGAATACTTTAGTATAGCCTTCCCGTAGTGGAGGTTATTACATCACCAAGGAGGCGGGCTAAATATGGAATAGGATGTCCAGAAAGTATACGTACACGGGTGTGATGGTCAAACATCCAGTTTTCAGTTTGAAACATCACTCACCGTGGTATCAATGTTACATCATGTTCATGAAGGATGCCAATCATTTTGGAGGTGATTATTCAACATATGAATATCGTGGTTGTTCTCATCCCCAGGTCCTTGTTTTATTTTGCAGGGTGTGACAGCAGCGAGAAGTAAAGACGCCCCATTTAAGAAGAGCTCCAGATTCACTACGCCAATCAAACAGTGCTTGGACGCCAATCCTGAAAACTATCCTGATATAGAAGAAGCGTGATTTTGTTAGCGCGAATAATTTTCCTTCCAGGAGAACGTAAATAGCTGTTTTGTAAGCACACACTAACCTCTTTTGTTTTGTTTGTTTCCTAATACTCTACGCGGCCAAAAAAAACAAAAAGTCACCACCCTGATTTAACTAAGTAAATAGTTAAGAGCTACTTAACCTTCTACTGGATAATTACTGATTAATATGGTTCTGCTGGCAACGTGATATTTAGCCCTAACTGATGCAGGGAGTAGCTTCTCATTTCTTAAACAACCATGACGTGTTTGGTCGGGGCAGAAATGTTACTCTGGTTCAGAAATTATTATAATCCTGAATCAAGCAAAGAAAACAACTAAGGAGAAAATTGGTGTAAGAACTGCATTATTAAAACTTGGAAGGGTAGTGATTAACCATCATCTTCATCAGAAACATCAGAAACATCCTGAATGAGCATGATGGGAGAAAACAGCAGTTTAGTAGTGAAAGTAAGAGGATCTCCACACTCAGACAATGTGAAGAGAACAGAGTGATGGATGCATCAAGGTAAGAAGATGAAGGCAGATGAAGTGATGTAACCATCATGACTAGTGCCTACCATACAGGCCTGAGGAGCAGTGTTATGAGCAACGTTATATCTGGACCAGGTTTTTCCATCAATGTATTTTTCTTCCATGATGACGATGCCAGGATTCACCGGGATGCAATTGTGAAAGAGTGATTCCGAGAACATGAGACGTCATTTTCACACATGGATTGGCCACCACGAGTCCAGGCCTTAACCCACTTTGAGAATCTGAGAAAACTTTATCTAGTGCTCCGGCTCACACGTCATCAATACAAGAGCTTGGAGAGGAATTAATGTGACCCTGGACAGAAATAAATAATGTGACATTGCGTCAGCTTATTGAAACAATGCCATAGTTGTAATCAAATCAAAAGTCGGTCTAATGAAATATTAGAGTGTGCGATTTTTTACGTGTATTTTTTTGGCCCCGGGCTGTGTATTTAGAAGTTTAAGAAGCATTACAAAATGTGATCATTATGTACAGTACAACAGGCCTCAATTCTCATATAATTAGAGGTCTAAAACCAAACTGTCAAAGACTCTAGAGACAAACTGATAACTATAATTGATACATCGCATTTTTGAAACTTATTTCAATACTTTTTTTGGATTCTGTAAAGCTGCAATGACCATTGTTAAAAGCGCTCTATAAATAAAACTGAGTTGAATTGAAAGTTTCTACCGTTCCTTTTTTTTAATTGCTGACATTTTCCAGTTATCCCTAATACTTTTCCAACAACACTTATCATCTGGCAAGCAAACTCAATAAGCTCCTTCCCTTCAGTGAATCTTTTAGCTGAAACCTTGCAGGCTGTGCTCGAACAGTGACAACATTCATTTAGTTTTCGTAGCTAGACACAAAGCATCTGCCTTCCCACTGTACGCAGGAACCCGCATTATATTGATGACACACCAAGTGTTGCGCTGGCGTCCTTTCGAGTGCAGTGGCTTACTTCCAGCACCAATGCACTAACCTTTTATGCTTT
The DNA here is from genome assembly GCA_030068275.1 of Clarias platycephalus. Lineage (NCBI taxonomy): Eukaryota > Metazoa > Chordata > Actinopteri > Siluriformes > Clariidae > Clarias > Clarias platycephalus. The sequence continues at coordinate 5,145,398 of JAQQZT010000017.1, forward strand.
CAGCAGGGTAGCTATGGCAACAAGTCATTTTTAGACCATGTTCATGCAGATTCACCCCCCTCGTTTTTTAGGGAAGCATTTGTCATCTGGTAGAACCTACACAAATAATTAATAATTGAAGCGGCAAACTTGAGATGTTTACAACCTGTTGTTTATAGTTAATGGGAAGCTCCACCCTGAAGCAGATTCAAGTTTTTATTGAATATTTATTTGTGATGTGCTTAAATCTTTTCTTGGCTGATGTTCTATTGTCGTCGCTGCTGTAAGAGGTTAGTGGTTGTGGGCCACACTGATGTCATGTTCTTATTACTACTGCAGTAGTAGTGCAGAGGAGTTTAATATGAAAAAGACTTAGACATAAGGGATAAAAAGAAGAAAAAAAACCCAGACTTGTTCTCTCGTTTCTTGTTGAACTTTTGAGTAGAAATTGTCAGAAACTCAGTTCACCTAGTTTGTGATCTATGAGATAATGAGTGTGATGGCTTTACAGCAATGGGAATTTGAAGGAAAGTGAGAAGTTCATACGTTTTTAAAGAATTCAATTACAAAATAAATCTTGGACAACAATGAAGATCCATCCATCTATCTAGCAACCTCTGTCGTCCTACCAGGGACCGTGCAGGCCAATAGTGATCATTGTATTCATTCGTATTTGTACTATCTACTGGGCACACTACATACTACGAGCAATTTGGGAACACCAATTAGCCTAATCTGCATGTTTTTGGATTGTGGGAGGAACCCGGAGGAACCCCACCGAGCATGGGGAGAACATGCAAGCTCTATGCTGGAATTGAACCGAGGACCAGGAGGCGACAGTGCTAACCACTACACCACCGTGCCGCCAACTTTAAAGATCATCGGTTAATTATGAAGATGAGTACGCAAACCAATCAGAGTAGATTTTTCCTGTTCGTAAGAGGAAAAAAAAGCTGTATTTTTTTCATGGGTTTTTGTCGATGTTGCATGACGATTGTTGTATGCAATGATATTCCCTACAGTATCTGTAGAGAAATCTGGTGCGGGAAAGCAAGGGAATGATGCAGACTATATGTAATAAATAACATGTAAATGTTTCCCGGCTTCGGCTGAAGGTATTTTGATCCGTCATGGAATGACACCCCTCAAGGTTACATGGTAATTTCTGCAGTTTTAAGGTGTGACTTAAAGTGCACAACCGGAAGTAGCAATTAAGGTTATCTGTCCGTTCTCCGTCTTTCATGTGTTAACTGTCAGGTTTTCAGTTGTGTTTTTGGGCTGGTTTACATGTGGCTTAAGTCACTAGATAAATGAGTACATATGGATATAGAAATAAACACTTCAGAATGGAAATCATTAGTATGAAGAGGCAGTAGACGTCTTGCGGAGCATGTATTCTCGCCCCTTACCTTTTAGACAGTGGAAAAATTATTACATTTATTAATTTTTGTTAGTGTTTTAACAAACTTACAGCATGTTTTATTAAAAATCAATAGGCTGATTGCTCTTGAGGCGAAACAATGAAGTCTGGGACACAAATTGTGAATTTGTAAAACACTGCAAAAAGTGATAGCAAATAAAAATATATTGAATTAAGTCGAATTATTGTACGATGTCTTAATATACGATTATAACAAACCAGATAAAAGATCATTAAGTCTATTTTGACAAAAAATAAAAGAAGACAAATTTAACACATTTCATAAGGCATACATTTCTTCTTCTATTGGAAGGTAATTTTGCTACTCTTAATAATTTATTTCTTGAAAGAAATGCTCAAAATATGACACTTAAAAACTTCATCTAAAATGTATGTCTAATAAAGATTTTGGTTACCTGTCCAATATGTCTAGTAGAATGTGTCTAGAAAAAAAAAAAGTAGATATATTTGTTTAGATTTAAGATATTTTCACTTACTATGCTGTCGCTTTTTGCAGTGAAGTAAGTGTTTGAAGGAATTTCAGCCTTAGATCATTATTGATCAGACAAGATCCAATCCCTGATTAGCAGATGAGCAATGGTCCAATGATGTCCGGTACTTAACATAACAATGTTGAATGACAGCAATAATGGATCCGGATTTTCCTAGCAGAATAGTTTAACCTTGAAGAGACCTTGCGTGTTTACAGCTTGGCCTGAAATTGTAACACTGCATAAGCATTCATGGCATTTGCGCTATTTTTGGCCGACATTCCAGATACTGTTAAATGTCGATGCTTACAATGTCCCAATATGTATATATTGCTTTAAATTTTGCCTTTGATTGGAATTAATCTCTTTGATGCTAGCTTAGCTCATCAGTAAAACCACCTTAAATCATTTCACACGTCCATTTTCAAACAGACTTGCCTTCATTAACCTCTGTATGACATTTCCATTCCTTTGTGTTTGTCAAGGCAAAACAATGGTAACACACACAACACCAGTGACTATAATGAAATGCAAGGCAACACTCAGTACTAGAAAATTATAGTCTCGATATTTAGTTTAACATGAACACACTCCCACTTTGACTTGAATGTGTGTTTTTATAATGTATCTTATGCTGTCATGCTGTAATTAGGGGTTCTGAAAGACTTCCCTGTAATTTCTGTGTTTTTTTTTTGTTTTTTTTTTTTTTAAACATCGGTACACTATAAGATTCATATTTTTAAATTAAACTTTGCTTCATCTGCCCAAAATTTTACTCTTTACCACTGCCGAATTCTTGAATTTGATTTGAAGTACAGCTTACATATGTGACTGCTTACCCAGGCAGAGCTATGAGAATTGTAATGTTTTTGTTTTTTTTCTTTTAAACTTCTAAACAAAAAAATACACATAAAAGACATAAAGCAAGACACTGCTACAAAGAAGTTGTCTCATTATTGAACACGGGCACAGTTGCGTGCTGCAGTACGACCTCTGTGCAACAGCAGCCGCAGCGACAAAGCCGAGTGTGGGAGGCAATTCACAATCGAGTAGGTGGGATGATGCTGTGAGCATGAACGCACACACACACACAGATGGTAAAAGACCTAATATACTACCAATAATCTGTGACATCATTCTTTCAGCTTATTGTACTAAAGTGCAATGAAAATTAACTGTTACCGCATGTCACCATATATTTTGTGTTCAAAATGTTAGACTATATTAAGTCAAAATTGTTGTGTTTTTGTAATGTGATACGATTCATAGAGATTGTAGGAGAATAGAAAAAAATGATACTCGAGTAATGTAAAAAAAATACTTATTACTTATGAGAGGCAAACCATTCAAACATTGCACTGAGGTAGGAAATGTATTGTATATCACAAATCGTGTGCAAACGTTCAGAAACTGCATGTTTGTTTTTTCAGATTGTTTATTGAACAAAATATCTTACATTGTCTTGGATATACATATATACAAATATTAACCTGTATAGTACCAGAGCAAAATATCCCTTCTGACACCAGCACTAAGTTCAGTACATTGTACTTTTGCCCTTTTCATGTGCTGTGTGTAGATAGACATTGATTTTCAAATCACGTACAAATCCTGGTATATAGAAAGCACAAAAATAAGATAAAATCAATGAGGAAAAAAAGTCCTCAGCTATCAACACTGGAAGTTGCATTATCATCATCAATAAAAAAAACACCTTTACAGTTTATTTTGCAGTTAGAGCAGGTATGAAACATACCAATATTATAATTCCTCTTAAGGTATCAGGAGTAACATGTTCGATGCGAGGACGAGGCTGGTTGGTGCATCCTTTCAAACCGAGAACATAAAAACAAGGATTGTGCTGAAGAAGTTTGGGCCCGGAGCTTCCCTCCATGAGCGGCACTCAGATAACGTAGACATCTGTCTTCTCCCCTAGAAGCCAATACGTTCTCATTTTGCCTTTGCCCTGCAAGAAGGGAGAGATCAATACAGTACATCGACAAGCTCTCAGGATGTACGCTGAAGCAAATAATCAGCACTCGGAGCCTGCGCTGAGGACAGCAGAGCGGCATGAGTCTGCAAAGTCTAATTGCTAGCATCCCGATTAGAAGCCATCAAGCATCCCCTGCCACTAAGCTTTAAATATAATTACATAAAAGAGACTGCAAACCAGCCTCGGATTAGCACGACTCGGAAAAGTGGCTTCATCAGGATTGAACGGAGCGGCATTTGTTTTCTACAGGGACACAGTGTGCGTGCTGACTCTGTGTCTCTGCTCCAGCTAGTAAGCCAAGAAACACAGAGAGAACCGATCGCAACACGGAGTCCGGAGAGATAAATCTGGTTCAAAACATAAGGACATACTGGAGTAGTAGAGTAAATATACTGTATAGAGCGCTGGAAGAAGCACCACGTTCAGAACACTTTATAGAGAGACTTAATACCGGGGCTGTGATGATTTGGTCACAAGAATATTTCTTAATTATTTTTTAAACATACTAATTCTGGCAGTCCTATAATAATATGAATATTGAGAAAAATGTGTTAATACACAATTCGGAGATATTGTTGGTATAATCAGTACTAGTAAAACACTAACCAACTCTTTTGTTCTGACTTTTTTTTTTATATGACTATTTCACATAGATAATGACAAAATAAATAAATAAAAATGATAATTTCTTAAGCAAAAATTATATATCCTTGAACAAGTGTAAAGCCTACTGTATATGGTTGAATTGAAGGCTCCAGTGACATGTTTTGGAGATAATGCTACATTTCTACTCTTTACCTCAAAAAAAAAAAAGAAGGCTTGTTAGCTTAGACAGTAGCCTTTTAGACACCAAAGTCCAAATTGCTTTAGAAATGCTTTTTAAATGAGAAGAAGGATAAAAGTCAGCATATCCTGACAGAAAGGCAGAAAAAATCTCCACACACACCCACACACACAAAAAAAACAAACCTTACATGAGCTAGCTAGTAAGCTAGCTCTCTAATTAGCCAGTCTATTAGCGAACTAGCCTAGGTGCAGTCAACAACTCATCCTGTAGTGTTCACTTGCATCTATTTGAACATTATTGATAAAATATCTTATTAAATTATATTAAATATTGGAATAAAAAAAAAAAAAAACAACACATACAAAAATGCTTGTTTTTATTTTTTTTAACCCGATATTTAAAATACTGCCTTAATATATAACCCCATATAAACCCCAGCCATAATATCGAAGGGACATTTGATGACGAGCAACAAATCAAAATCACTGGCATGTTTTATTATTTCCTTGAGTACTTTACCTTTATTTCTATATCACCTCGTAGCTGGAGGTCAAAGTAGCCAAACTCGTCAAGTACCTCTTTGGTGGCTGAGGACACGTGTATCCGCAGGGCTGCGAAAAGGAGGGGACATACAGTATCAATACAGCCAATCAGACTAAGTGCACATCTGTGAGTGACAGCTGGACCCAGATGACCTCAGACTTATGGAAAATCCCAGGCAGGCCTACCACGTAATGAGTAATGTATGTGTGCATGTAGTCTCTGGTGCTTTGGACGGATTTGATGGGAAACGCACGCTCCATATGGGCTGTGCATGTGCAATAGATTTTATGCCCTGAGTGGAGGCTGAGGCTCACTTAGAAGTGCACTGTAAATCACACAGGATAGAGGGGAAGGGACTCCTGCATTCATTATTAATGGTTATTCAGTACAAGGAAGCTCAGTACAGGAAGTCAGGCAGAAAGTCAATAAGAAACAATGAGCCGCGTACAGACGGCGCATGGCGTGTCAGTGTGTATTTATTTTGATTGTCCCGGAGCTGGTGAGCGGCAGAGTTGTTCCATCAATCCATTCCGGGATGCTCTGTGCCGTGAGAAACGCTGGAAACGTTTACTAATCATTCTATACGCTGTGGACCGATGACTACGATAGCAAGTTGGTAAATTCATCGATTGAGACTGATTATGAATGAACTGCGCCACTCACTCATCACTAATCAAGATGAAAAACGTATAAATTTTCCAATATCAAATTAATTTCTTAACCAGTATGCACCTGTTTTTAACATACAAATTGACATGACATTTACAGATGGGTCATATATTGTTTAATTTGTTTTACTAATTAATTCTATTTATTCAACTGTAATTGTTGAACTGGCACAGACCTTATGTATACTGAATAAAAAATCCTGTAACAATATACTTAAATTAAGGGCAGAATAAAACATGTAATTTGAACAAAAATAAATAATGGTAAATAATGTTAAAAATCTGTGCATTAACATTAAACTACGAGGCTTGTTCAAGTCAAAACCATTATTTCTAGGAAAATGCTTATTATACATCTTTTGATAATTTAATTATAATTTCCAAAAATGATCTAACATAGAGCAAATACAGTTTACATTATTTCTGAGGTACCGTGAAGTGGTCATGTGACAAAAGAACGAATGACTCAAATGACTCGAGAGACGATCTAATCAATTCTCTTTCCGGCTCAGACTGTGTAGGTTAAGTGTGGGGCTGTCACGCGATTAACGAACGACTCTGGAAACCTGAAGACTCGAAACAGATTAACTTATTCCTGTACAGAACCTATGATATTCCGCATGGGCGACTGGACAAATCATTTGCCATGACGACACGTTCTTCCTGAGTCACACTTAAGATTAGTTCAAAATGACCCATCACTTTAAACGAATCTAACATCACAATCCATCACTACAACACTAATGCACTTATCCCAGTGTTTCACTAGTGCTTGGAAACCATCAGGTTAGAAAGTTTTCTCAGTATTCCGGAGCTATGGTCAGACTACCTGGTTCACATCTGAAACGCTGACCTCCCAGGAAACCCTTTAATGGACCAAACATGTAGAAATGTCTTGGAAGGTATTCATGAAAGTGATACTACATTTACATAGTAATCCAGCTTCCTATGTATTAGTGTTGCTCTTCTTTTTTTTTGCTTTTGTGTGCGTCCGAATCTCGAGTGAAATTAAATGTGTTGAAAGATCAATGTGGAACATTTAAATTGTCATAACAATTAGTACTATATCACTAATTGTTAAGATTATGTCTGAAACCTAGCCAAACAGCAGAGAATGTTTTACACATTGTTAAGTTTCATTCACAATTGTGACCCATCATATCAAGTCAAGTATTAACAGAGAATTTTCAGCTTTGATAACAAAAAGTTGGTTAATACCCTATCCTCCTGATCCTTCAACACATTTGAGAAAGTTTTAATCCTAAACGTTGTTTTAAAGCACTTAAAAGAACACTATCCAAACCGGTTACTCCAGCTGTGATAAAAAAAAGATATATATTTTTAGCTATAAACCCGCACTGCTGGCGAAGTTATCCTTAGCGGTATCAGGGAAATCCTGGTATCGAAATGAACCAGGGGCATCCCTCTTTCTTAATTCAATTCAATTCAATTTTATTTATATAGCGCTTTTAACAATGGTCATTGTCTCAAAGCAGCTTCACAAAAATGAAAGAAATAAAAAAAAAAGAAAATGTTTGGAAGTATGTATGTGTGAGAAAAATGTGTCTAGATAATAATAATGAGATGAATGAATGAATGATGAATAAAATGTCTCTGATGAGCAAGCCATGCGTGACGGCGACAGTTACTTACTACATGATGAAATCTTTGCTCAAATATTATAAATAAATATAAGATTTTAATGGATTTTTCCAAAGGCCTCCTCGTAAACAAACTTGCACTGGCCATATCTCAGGAACTGGACATGATGCAATGTAATAAACTGGGTATCATATTCGAATGAAGCTTATTGAACCAGTAATCTCAAAAGGTTTAACTCAAATTACCCAAAATGTGACTTAATACCTGGTTTGATGTTATGGATCACAAAATATGAAATGTACTTCCAGTTTAATGCAATAAACAATGAACCCGTATTCACATTTGTTGAGTTGTGTCTCTGCAAATACTTTCTTACTCTTACTCAAGGACACGTATTTTTACTTCAGCTTGAGTCATTACTTGTACTAATGTGAAGTTTCTTAGCATCTCAACATTGTCTAGAAATGAGTTCTTGTCACCCACCTTCCCCGGTGGACTCCATCCTTGATGCCGTGTTGACAGTGTCTCCAAATAAACAGTACCTGGGCATTTTGAGTCCTACTACACCTGCACAGACAGGCCCTTTACACACACACACACACACACACACACACACACACACACACACACACACACACACACACACACACACACACAC
>JAQQZT010000017.1:5165332-5179683 GCA_030068275.1 Clarias platycephalus
ACCTCGTCTTCCATCTTCACTTTTATTTCTTTGTTTTTGTTGTGACTGGCAGCGGTAGCTGCTTGGCACTTTCGTGAACTTAATAAAATATGAAAATAGATATTCCCAAATATTGGATTTTTAATTTAATCAAATTTTTAATGACCCGCCCCAACCCGCCCCGCAAATAAAGTGACAATTTCTTTACCCACTCCAACCCGACCCGCGGGTTACCAGACGACCCGCACATCACTAATGCTTACATAATTAACACAAGTGGCGTTCAAGTCAAACCAGGACTTTAATGAAATTTCTTGTGAATAAAAGCGTAAAACTGATTGACATTTACAGGAGACTTCAAGTACAGTACAATGCGGAGACTCCTCGTCGCAGTAAAACATTCGAATGGTGCAAGTGTCTAAAAAAGGGCACGTGAATTTCGATCCCGGTTGAGGTGGCTCGGAGCCCACTGCAGTCGCTCCCGTAAACAATGAGCGACTAGAACAGCTGATCCTTGAAAATTGATGGATAACTTTTAGGCAATTTGTGGAAGAGACACATCAGGCTGTGGTACACTACACACACAATTATTCACCAGCAAAACTCGGCTCGGAGTTATTGCCACATCCCTCATATAGTCCTGACCTCGCTATAAGACATTTCCACATGCATGAGCCATTAAAGGAGTTCCTGGGAGGCCAGCGTTAGTGAAACGGTGAGATAAGAGCATTGGTTTAGTTTAATAGCTGTGTTCTGTTATTATGCACCATCAAAAGTCCTGGTTTGACCCAAACTCACAGTCAGGAGGAAAAAATTAATTACCACAAAAAATTCATGCGTAAAAAAAAAAAAAAAACAATACTTAATATTTTCCTTTTGTAGTTAGACAGTCGAGTCTTATTTATTCTAGCATTTTGCTAATTACATAAAAATAGGGCTACAATTATCAAAAGCTTAACAAACAGACAAGAATGTATACTATGGTGTAAAGGAAGCAAGTACTTACCTGGAGGCTTCCCCTGGGACAATACTCAGTCACAATGCAGACATTTGGAGGATCAATACAGGCACCAATAAACCTGGTGAGATGGTTGAACTGGACGTCCCTCATCTTCAATCAATACCATAAAAAATGATAACACTAATTAAACCCAGGTTTATAAATCTCAAAAACGCAAGGCAAATATGCATGAATACAGTGAGCATGAATGATCGTGTTTTCTTTTCGGCTGTATGATCTCAGCAACCTCTAAACTCTGTGTGTCCGAAGGTGCACTGAGTGAAAGAGTCTCGTCAACGTCCCCCCAGGCTAGGGCCAGTTAGTATAGCCTTTGACCTGCATAATCACCTCCCTGGTGAGGAGCTACATAATATTCCCCTTGCTGAAACGTTACTCCTTCTTCTATATTTGGTTTTCCAAGAATCAAATTACCCCAGTTCTGTATAAACGATTGTTAAAAACTGGAGATAGTAAGTAGTGCGGAGAGCAAGATAAAGTAATGTGGTTTTTTTTTTTTTTTTTACTTTTTGAATGTTAGACACTTTAGGCAAACATGTATTATTACTATTATTATTATTATTATTATTATTATTATTCATGAACATGTTATCCACAGAATTCAAAGAGTTAGATTTACATAAAGTTATCGGTGCTTGTTTTTAAGAACTTTATGTGTTTGCTCAGGAGCACATTAGTACACTCGGCCCACTTTTAAACCCATTAATCTCGTCGGACAGGTTCAAAAGTACAATTTCTATCATTTTTAAAATAATAATCTACTGGAGGTCTTTTAAGAAAGCTTTCTGCATTGTAAGACTCCAGCAGCATCATAGTCAAGATGAATCACTGCTGTTATGTCACAAAAGTAAATAATAAAATTGCAGGCTCCCACGGACGGGGGGTCAGTAGACCCCACTTTCGGAGCTGTGTGTAGAACATGGTGCTTAGTGCTTGCCATTAGCTGTGGCCTTCTTTGGGAAAAAAAAAAAGATAGAAAAAAAAAAGCCTCAAATGGAGCTGTTGTCAGTGTTTGCACAGCAGCAGTGATGATGTGTCCGTATTATGAAAGAGTTAGATAATATGCAGATGGTAGAAAGTGTAGGATATGCTTTATGCTGGCGAATTTCTTGATTTTGGAAGTTGGAGTGCTGACGTAGTCGTGGTGCTGTCTCTGAATCAGACTGCTGGGAATTTTATATTATTTTATTTTATTTTTTAACATAAGACCATTTTCCAGTGCTTTCACAAAAAACGCTGGCCATTTTTCAGCACTTTGAAACACAGCGTCCAGCATTGCTTCCCCCTTTTTCCACGGCCTCAGGCTGCTCTCCACTCCTTTCCCCAACAACTTCCCCCACCACACACACATATACACCTCTTATACTGTGGATGTGAAAGCGGTATGTGTTTTTTTACCACACTGGGTACAGAGGTTACTGAGTGGTCATAAACAGCAGGATAACACACACACTTTACCCATACACGCTCCCACACACACACACACACATACACTCACATGCGTGCACACGCAAATGCACGTGCACGCACACGCAAATGCACGTGCACGCACACGCCCGCACACTCACACACCGAATAAACAAACCTCTTGCCTTACATGCTTCAGTTCAAACAGCACTTGTCTTGTCAACTCGATCCTCTTGTTCACATGCTTGATTGCCACCAGGTTTCCCTGAGACGAGGAATAAGTAACGTGTTAGTCTCCATGTGGGTTGAAACACAGAATCAAGCTGTATTATTCATTCAAGAAAAGCATCATGGAAAATAGTCAAAAATAAATTAGTCATGTCCACTGAAGGCATGCCAACTGCGAAACCTGTTTTTAGTCTTTTTTTTTTTTACTGCACAAATTATAGCGTCTTCCAGAAAATTCGCAGCATCGCAGTGACTGATAAACACGTTTCATAATCAAATATTCCAGTGTCACGACTACGAATAGCTAAGAGTAGCTTTGCGTCTGGCACGGTCGTAAATGTTTGCATCCACTATAGAAGAAAAAGGTAAAATTTTTATTTATAAAAGTTCATAAAAACTCCAGAAAGTGAAAAAGGAAATATAAACACATCCTGCAAAAAAAAAAAAAAACACCAGAAAAATAGTTTGAACAGAGCCAAAAACATGAAGTCAAAATTTCCACTCTCAAGGCCTGATAGAGTTAGAGTTAGAACAGATCATTACAGCACATTAATATTACATTCGAAAAGAAAATACAGAATGCAATTAAAAGACGATGCTTTTAAACTCGAAATTCTTTTCATATTAATATCCTGACATGCATTATTTGTCAAATTTTTTGTTGCATTCATAAAAGAAGGAACAAATCCAAAAGACTTATTTTTACCCCTGCTATAAATAACAATATACCACAGTTTGCTCCGACCGAGTAATCTGATTGGACCAGAGGCATTCCAAGACTGATATAGAGCATAACAGCACTGGGACGTTTAACTATATTTATCACTCCGTGTCACATGTGGTCTAATAATCGTTAATTACACTAACTGTCGGTCGCAGCAAGTAGGTCTGTACGGTCTGCAGTACTGAAAACAAGGAAGAGCGGTTGCCTGCCAAAACCCACATTCAAAACCAAACACAGAAGCACTTTCAGAAAGAAAACATTTGATAGCATTATGTCATCTTAAACAGCACCTTGTCTCAGTAGTAATTGGTCCTAAGTTGCTCCGGATTGCCTCAGAACCATGCGAGTTCTTTTCACAGTTAACGTGAGCTAACACAAGGCTGAATCTATGTTTCTCAGGACCGCCCAACACCTGCATGTTTTATTTTCCTCCCCTTCTGGTTACATAGTACCAAATTTAGCAATTTAAAACTACTTTCACCCGTTAATTACACTAACAGTCAGTCGCCAGCTCAGCTAGTCGCGGTTGGTTAGTTGGTTCCGCCAGTCGCGTAAGGATTATATGTGTTGTTTATGTTTATTAGTTAAATAAACAAACAAATCATACTCTATGAAAGCAATATCACACTCGAAGTTGTGCTGTTGTGCTGAATATCAGCACAGCTGTGATACGTTCTGATATTCACTACAACAGCACGGCCTCGAGTGTAATATTGCTGCGTTTTATTTCAGGTAGTGCTCATTTTAGCATTTTAGTCAGATTATACTGTACCATAAAGACACCAGATTCGAAATAGGTTAATTATTAAACGGATGGGAATTTGAATTTAAGACAATGGTTAATTCATCAAAATACAGATACTACATAAATGAAAAGAAAGTCTGAAAGAGAATTTGTCTGCGTGTCTGTCTGGAGATGGAAGACGAAACATTCCTAGAAATGTTACTGTACCGCTCTATCGTAGGCCGAGCTTTAAAATGACTTCGTCTCAAAAGCTGATATAATCATCGGATTATTATTACATAGCTTTTACGCTGCACTTTTCCTTAACGTGCCTCTGTGAGATGCGTAAGCCTCTGGCGCGCTGGACGTTCATCGGGACGCTCGGAGGTGTGCAACTCTTACCTAGTGTTAATTGTGTGTATGATGTAACTGGAATAAACAGGACTGTTAACAGAAGGGCAATTGTTCCACCTCTGAAAATGGTCTTGATTTGCTTGTGAGTAAATACACATGCACCTCGAGGGAAGTCTGCCGGTGCGCTGACATCACTAATCCAATTCATTTAGCACGAGAAACACAGAGGAGTTCACAGTCGTGCCAACACACAGCACGGGCGCGATATAATGTGATAACAGAGTAATACAGTGATGAGACCACAGCTCTCTCTCTACACACACATTCTACCCCAACTTCTATAGTTTTATCACTCGCTTTCTCTGCATTTCTTCTATTTATCTATTCACGCTGTCTGCATGTCTCCCTTTCCATCTGTATCTCTCTCTTTCATTATCTGTCTCAATATCTCCCATTTTCTTCCTCTCCGTCTTTCACTACTCACCTGCCTCGTCCTTTTCTCTCTAAACATCTTGCTCTCTGTCTCAAACGCTTCCCTCTCTCTTTCTGTTTCTCTTTCCACCTCTATCTCTCTATCGCACTCACACTCCGTCTCTCTCACTTTCTCTCTCTCCCCTATTCTTCTACCTGTCTCTTTCAGTCTCTCTCTCCCCCATATCCCTCTTCCTGTCTCACTACACATTGTGCTTAATCTTTCTCCTTCTCCCTTTTCGATGTCACTTCTTTCTCTGTCTCTTCTCCCATCTGTCTCATCCTCTCACTCCATGTCTCTCCTCCCATCTTCATTCTCTCTCTCTCTCCCTGTGTATCACTTCCTCGTTCCAATCTCTCTCCCTAATTCTTCCCCATCTGTCCCTCTCTCTCCATTATCACTCTCTCCTATGTTGTCCTTTTCTGGTTTTGTCCTTCTCCCTGTACGGTATCTTTCTGTCTTTTCCACAATCCATCTCACAGTTTTTTCCCCTCTCAGTCTCTCACTTCTTATCCATCTCTACCTTATCTCTGTACACATCTGTCTCTCTCCCTTTTCTTTTTCTCCATCTCTCTCCTTATTTGTCTCACCCTCTCTCCATATTCTCTCCCCCCATTCTCCTTCTCCCTGTCTCTCTCACCCTAATTCTCTCCATTTTTTCTTTCTCTCTCTCTCTCTCTCTCTCTCTCTCTCTCTCTATTTTCTCTCTCCATCTCCCTTTCTCTCTTTCCCCATCTTTCTCTCTCTCTCTTCAGTGAAAATGTATGTTTGTGTGGGTGTATAAAAAAAGCGGAGCTAAGGAAAATGTCAGAAGAATTCAGCCTCACCTTAAAATAGCCTGTTTTTGCAAACAGCTGATGTTTTCCATGCGCTGTGATCAAGGAGCCGTAGCTGGAACCCCTCTGAAAAGTGCATACAGGGAACAGAACATTAGGAGCCATTTGAATCAAAGTAGACGTCTATAGCGGGTAAAAAATAATAATTGATTCAACCTCACATAAAGCAACAAGGAGTAGGTCTACACCATTACATCTAGCAAGGTCAGGAAAGTATTTGTGGGATTGTTCTGTAAGAGTTGGTCAGGGTATAGTGTATCAGTTACATTACTGCGTTACTTTCTGATAAAAGTAACTAGTTAAAGTACTTTTACACTGCAGTAAATGAAAACTCCTTGTGATTCCTCATGCATGTTGTTTTAGTCAAGACCTTTATAATTATTCTACCATCATGTAGGACGACTTTCACAAACACACACACACACACAATAACAGAAAGACTGCTGTCTGGCTCATGGATTACATAAATTATCTGAATAACGAATTACATTCTTGAAAATATAACTAAATAACTGAGTACTTAAATGACGGACCTAACGCGTTAGATTACTCGTTACATCAAAAAAGTAATCCAAGTACTCTAACGCATTACTTTGTAACACGTTACACCCAACACTGGCGCCATTATGTATGCAGTACATCTTTCAGACACAAGGGGGAGCTAGTTAGTTTTCTACCACTGTCACGGTTTACGTTATAATTTTGCATGAAGTTAGAATAAGAGTAGACGAAAATAAATACAATTCCTGGGGAAATTACACATGGCCACAGCTCGTTTCCAGCTCACATGGTTACAAAGATATGACTCTGTATAAGGCGTGGCCTGGGCCACTCGCTGCAGCTGCCCCTCCCCCTGCATGCGAAACTCACAGGCACAGAGAATGTATCAAGCTTTCACTTCAAAGCCAACAGCAATCCTGTGATTCTTTTAATGTATCAAAGGAAACATAGGCACTAGTGAGCTGGTTCCTCGATTGTTTAAGAGAAGAGATTTTAAAGTTGTAGGAAGTTAAGTTTCATGTGTGAATTAAACAAAATTATGTGCAGGATGATATTTGTTTATAAAATGGTCCGAAAGTGTTTTTTCAGAGTGTGCTCACTTCAAAATCAAAATCAATTAGCGTCTATCGTAGTGATTTCAGGAAATGCACATATAAACTTTTCTCATGATTTATAAATAAAGGATTAAATAAAGGGGGGAAAAAAAGCTTGGAAAATATTACACTACACTATACAAAATTCCTCTTTAATGGAACTAAGAGGCCCAAACACGTTCCAGCTAGTTATTTCCTGTTCCAGGACCATTTCAAGTTCTAACTAACTACAGAGGAAGAATGGATTAACATCCCGCACTCCACACATTCGAAAACACGCTGAATGTTGGCCTTGATAAGCGTTTAACGTACCTTAGTCTGGGTTTTGGCAAAATTATTCCAGACGGATCCACCATGGATGGATTCTGCTTGTTTTTAGACTAACGTGTTTAAGGAGTAAAATGGAAAAGTAAAAAGTGCAATAAATAATAAATTGAAAACGGGAAACTGTTGATTGTTTGATATAAATTGTAATAAAGCAGTATAATTTAACGCAAAAAACAACTGAGAAACTCGCAGGAAACAATTTGAAAGTAGAACCGATGTGAAAAACACCTGAGTGACTCTTTGACGTACTTTTTTTTGTTCTCGGTTTGCCGTGATTTCTTAGCAAAAGACAAATGCAAATGCAATTTTCTAATTCGTTAACTAGGTATGGATCTACCCGCACCAAAG
This sequence comes from Clarias platycephalus, assembly GCA_030068275.1. Lineage (NCBI taxonomy): Eukaryota > Metazoa > Chordata > Actinopteri > Siluriformes > Clariidae > Clarias > Clarias platycephalus. The sequence goes on from JAQQZT010000017.1 coordinate 5,172,844, forward strand.
TGTGCAATTCTCAACAGTTTGTCTAAAATACTACAGCTGTGGCCAAACTTTTTGAGAATGGATTCAAACACACAGGACTGATGGTAGCATTCACCTTCATACTGTACATTTCAAAAAGAGCACCAAAGAAGCCAATTCTCTCCAGGAAAAACAGGGATTGGACTGCAGAGGACTGGGGTAAAATAATTTTTATTTGATGAATCCCATTCCCGATTGTTTGGAGCATCGGGACAAAAGCTTGTCCGAAGAAGAAAAGATGAACGCTACTATCAGTCCTGTGTCACGCCAACAGTAAAGCATCCTGAGATCGTTCATGTGTGGGGTCGCTTCTTAGACAAGGGAGTAGGCTCACTCACAATTTTGACTAAGAACACAGCCATGAATGAGGAATGGTACAAAAACATCCCTTGAGAGCAACTTCTACCAACCATCCAAGAACAGTTTGGTGACAAACAATACCTTCCAACATGAGGGACCTCCTTGCCATGAGGCAAAAGTGGCTTGGGAAACAAAACATTGAGATTTTGGGTCCATGAATAGGGAAACTGCCCAGACCTAAATCCTTCTGAGAACTTATGGTCTATCGTCAAACAAAAACCCACAAATTCTGACAAATTCCAAGAACTGATTATCCAAGAATGGGCTGCCATTAGACGATGTGGCCCAAAAGTTGATTGACAGCATGCCAGGGTGAATTGCAGAAGTCTTGAAAAAGAAGGGTCAACACTGCAAATATTGCCTCTTCGCATAAACTTAATGTAATTCTTAATAAAAGCCTTTGACACGCTAGGGTTTTGAAATGCTAGTAATTATTTTTCAGTATACCATAGTAACCTGATCTGAAAACACTGCAGCAGCAGACTTTTTGAAAATTAATATTTGTGTCATGTTCAAAACATTTGGCCATGGCTATAGTGTCACATGTAGAGCCTACATTTACAGTCTATTAATAACTAATTGATTTCTTTTGTCTGCTTGGTTTTGTGAAAAAATGTCTGATTTTGCAAATTATTGGATTCCATTTTTTTAACATTAAAGCATTAATTCACACACACACACACGCACACGCACACACACACACACGTGTACAGTATGTGTTAAAAAAGTATTTTGCCAAAAATTAAAAAAGTATTTTGCCAAGTTTAAAAAAGTATTTTGCCAAGTTTAAAAAAGTAAAATTAAAAAAGTATTTTGCCAAGTGTGAAAAGTATTTGCCCCCTTAAAAAGACGGTTCATGCTCGAAAAAACCCTCCATTGTGGCTGAATTACAACAATTCTGCAAAGATGAGTGGGCCAAAATTCCTCCACAGAGCTGTAACAGACTCATTTAACATTGTCGAAAACGCAGTTTATTGCAGTTGTTGCTGCTAAGGGTGGCCCAACCAGTTATTACAGTAGGTTTAGGGGGCAAACACTTTTTCACATATGTAGTTTTGGATTTTGTTTTTCCTTAATAATACAAACCTTCATTTAATTAAAAACTGAGCATGAACCGCCTTTTTAAGGGGGCAAATACCTTTTCGCACCACTGTGTATATACACACACACAAACAGTGGTGTGAAAAAGTATTTGCCCCCTTAAAAAGGCAGTTCATGCTCGAAAACCCTTCATTGTGGCTGAATTACAACAATTCTGCAAAGATGAGTGGGTCAAAATTCCTCCACAGCGCTGTAACAGACTCATTGCAAGTTATCGAAAACGCAGTTGATTGCAGTTGTTGCTGCTAAGGGTGGCCCAACCAGTTATTACAGTAGGTTTCGGGGGCAAACACTTTTTCACATATGCAGTTTTGGATTTCGCAGTTTTCCCTTAATAATAAAAACCTTCATTTAATTAAAAACTGCATGATGTATTTACTTGGGTTATCTTTGACTAATATTTACATTTGTGTGATGGTCTGAAACATTAAAGTGTGACAAATATGCAAAAAAAAAAAAAAGAAATCAGTAAGGGGGCAAATACTTAAAAAAAAAAAAAAAAAAAAAACGTTCTCAAATTTATGCAAAAATAAAATGAGTTCATTGACAATCTTTAACACTCCTGCACTTGGTTTCATCACTCCTTCCAGTGTTTCACATTAATGACACATTATACAATCACATTATTTATTTTCATGCTACACCGATCCACATTCAAACACAGCAGTTATTTATAAAATATGGCACGGGGAAGAAGTTTCCAGAATGAAACAGGATGACTAAAATGACACTTAAACCTAACACGGACTGGCTCGCGCTTTCGCCGAGATGAGGTAGGACAGGATGAAGAGCTGTGCCAATATCAGTATTGCAGCTTGGAAAATTCATTAAAAACATATGCACCATAAAGACACGCATATGTACGCGTGTATATACTGTATATACGCCCCAACAACTGTTATGAAACCCTCTGTATGTGTGTGTGTGTGTGTGTGTGAGTGAGTGAGTGAGTGAGTGCGTATGTGTGAGCTACTGCACAGCGAAGTCGACATTAAGGGTTTCCGAATCCTACGGAGAGTTTAGAAAGCATTAAAGCTATTTCGGATCATTAAGCAATCATAGTAATGTCAGAATCAGTGAGTCACATTTTAGCGTACAACAAAACTATTGAGAGCGAGACGGCCAGTCATGACTCGGGCGTCTCAGGAGGTTCAAAAATGACCGTGCGTATAGTACAGCCTGTCACCAGGGGATGTTAGCTGCTAAATTGCCTGTCTCTTTCACTCCAATAAGCAATGTTTATCATTTTAAAAAAGGGGATTGTAAAGGGGCTAAGAAAGTTGTCAAAATGGACGGCATGGATACAGCTGGAAAAGGAATCAGAGCTGAACCGCCCACCAGATATGAGGATAACGGTGCGGAATGAAAGATACCTGGGAAAGAGTGAGACGGCTGCCAGCGCGCCTGTGGTATTTGTTGGGGCTTTCGAACTGCAGATCCTCCCATCGAATCCTCCACAGCATTCCAGCAAGCTCCTTCTCCAACTTCAGCTTCCTGAACACATCGAAATCAAAGACCCTCTGCTTTCATTGTATTGACAGATCATTTTATTCAAATGACTCATAATTGAGTGCAGTTTAAAGGCAAGGGACTTTTTTCATAGGGCCAAGTATGCCTCTGAAGTCCACGACCAGAGGTGCCAGGATTGTGGTTTTCCCACAGAACTCGGCCACTTTAGGCAATATAAAGGAGTTTCTTGAATGGAAACAGTAAATACAAAGGACTGCATGAATGATGGATTAGCACAAAGACCTTTAACCGACATAAGGACAATATTAACGTGTAAGTACTGTACTGTAGTAGAGCTAAAAACCATATGATAATACACAAACCAGCTCAGCTCAACCTCTATGCCGTTCACACGCATTTACTGTTGATTTGAACGCAGCTCATCAGGGTCAATAGGTCAAAAGTAGGACAGTTTTAACTGGCTTTATAGATTTTTTTATTTACTCTCTCTCTGGTGCGGGTAGCGATCCGATAGAGTGGCTTGTTTAAACACAAGTCGACAATGAAAACAGGATGTTTAAAGACAGACAGACAGACAGAAAAGTATGCCGCATCAACCTCAAAATAAATGCGTCTCATCTGTTCCGAGTTTAGTCAAATGGGGTCACATGAAATGCCAGACACGACATAATACATAGTACTTTTTTATGGCCATAAACGAATTATTAATTGTTAAGCACTGAAAGTGTAGCAGTCACACAAGTCAGAATCTTATTTAAACTCAAATGATATACAGTTTATACAACACCATTTCACAACCATCTTTCAGAACTGTTTAGAGGAACTGCTTGTTTCTCAATAAAATGATATTATACGAGGGGCGTTTAAGTCAAACCGGCGATGAAATTTCCAGATGAGACTCTTAGCTCAAAAACAATTGACCGATGCCAACATTTTAAAGAAAGCTGCAGGTCCATGAATGACGATCCTGGTCAAGGTGGCTCGGAGCTCACTGCAGTTATTCAACACGTGAACATTCGGCGAGTGGAACGGCCGGTCCTTGAAAACAAATCGACAGATAACTTGTCGGAAGAGACGCATCTGTCCATGGGGACTGCACGCACAATCAGTCACCCACACAACTTGCACATTACAGGAACTCGGATAGGAGTTACAGTCCAGGGCATCTCCACATTCCAGCCGTGAAGCAGGCAGTCTGATCATACAGTGACTCCAGCGTCCAGAGCAAACTTTCTACCTTGATGGTATTCAAGCACTAGTGAAACGCTGGGATAAGTGCATCAGTGTAGCATTATATAGAGAAATAAAGGGAGGTTTTACTTTCATATCTGTGTTTTGTTATTCTGCACAATCAAAAGTCATGGGTTGACTTGAACAGCTGTATTATATTACTGTATACTGTATAGTCTGTATAACTGGATGATGCTACATTCAACATTTGGCAAGAGCATAAATTGGACAGGCGCACTGATGCTCTCTGAATGATCTGATTGGCTGATTTGGAGAACTGCATGAATGAGAATTGAGGTATTCCTAGTAAAATGGCCACTAGGTAAACATATAGTTCAGATCTTTCAGATCTTTCACATAAAAACTTGAACGTTTAACACAGATTAAATTTTTGATTATTGATAATTTTGATCATTAACTTATTGATTATTGGTAATATATATTATACCAATATTTGTGAACCAACACACAAATAAAAGATACAATGACTGTTCATTTGAGTCCCAGCCATTTTCCTAGACTAAAAACAGCTTTTAGGTGGGACGGCGGTGGGAGGAGGGGGGAGGTTGAGGAGGAATAGAGTTAGAGCCATTTTAGGGTCACTGCTACTCTTGCCTTTCCCCTCCCGTTATTTTTGACCAAAAGTAAACTTGGATGTCCACTCCACCGTGTGCACAAACACGTGGACGCTTTCCAAACAGATCGACACATCTGGAGCTGCTCTCTCCGGTCCTGCTGTTTCTCCAACAAGCTCAAACGAACCGAAATCGCTCATCCTGACATTACACGGACGTTGCCTTGGTAGGAATTCAAAATGAGCCGGTTTGTTGTTCAGGGGAGAAAGAGAAAGAAAGAGAGAAAGAGAGAGAGAATAAGTGAAAGAAAGATGGAGAGAAAAGAGCAAAGCTCACACATTCCAATCTAAAAGGTGCAAAACATTTCCAGATGTCGAGGCTGGGATATTGCAGCGTTTGCATTTCAACTGGGTTTTTTAAACTCCCCTTCGTAGCCACCCTGGTCTGCCCCAAAAGACCCACCGTTATTTGTTTTTCTAGGCGGGAAGAAGGGAAAAAGGCTTGGCAGGGGTTTAATTGTTTGGGGGGGGACAAAGATATTGCAAATAGAATTTATTTTGAGGTTCATCACATGTAAAATATTTATGATTATTATTATTATTATTATTATTATTATTAGGACAGAATTCTTTTTTGGTGAGGCCATAGTAAAGCTGTCAGCTCATTTATTAGCTAACATGGCGGTAAAAAAATTCATGCATGGTATAAGTATAACGCATGTATAATAATTTATGCATGGTATAATAATCGTATTATGTAGTAACTACAGTGAAACTAAAAGGAAAGGAGTGAAAATATGGAACTAAATAAATTCCCAAGAGGTTAAAAGGTTAAATGGTTTCAAATCTGTCAAATCAATCGAGGGTTAGGGTTAACCCTGTTCTCCGTAAGCCTGCGTAACCCCTGATGCAGAAAGCCACATTGATAGACACACGCTCTTTTTTTTTTCTTCTTCTATTTAAAGGTTCTCGTTTTAATGCTATTAGCAGGTCTGGGTGCAAAAGGGAAGCATTCCACACTGGACTTATTGTTTCATGAATGCCATATGTGAATGCCTTCAGTACCCCCACTCCTCCTTCCTAAATAGCCCCCTTTCGCACTATTAAACCGCTCACGTTGCCTTCCTGCAAAACTTCACCTCACACCATTGACTTATCAGCATGATCTTACTCCTCATTATCCGTCTTTAGCGTAATGGATTTTGTCTGGACGGAACAACAAACTCAAGCTGTAAGCGTTTTTCTTTTTGAGTAAAAGTGCAGAAGAGCGATGGCGAACCTGAAAGGGGTAGGAAGAGGAATGCAAACACCGGAGGTGAAGCGGAGAACAAAGTGAATGATAAAGGAAAGCAAAATCAGATCGTGATAAAATGACTGTAGAATTGTTATTTGAATTATTCAATGACATCTTTATATAATTTATATTATAACTAATATAATAAAATCTCACTGTTATACAACAGCACTAAGAAATCTGATTATACTGTTGAACTCATTGAGCACTAACCTTTCCATGTAAAGTACAGTGCAGAAGTCTTGAGCCTCTTTAGATTTTGCTTCCAAAGAGCCAGACCTTCTTGTATTTTAATGTAATCTTGAGGAATAGTTCTCCAGGCTTCCTGAAGGACTTTTTTGGCTCTCATTTTTGGCAAGATTTCCGCTCTCATTTTCAGTCCAGTCCCTGTACCTGAGCAGTTTCAGAGTTTGTTAAGCCACACAGTGACCTATGAATGAATTCGAGCATATAAAGCATCTAACGTAAGGCATGAACCAGTGAGAGACAGGAGCAGATGATCAGGCAGGTGATCAAGTTAATTCAATGAAATTTTATTTGATCTGAAGAAATGAGGGGTGACTTCGGACCTCGGGAGATCGCGAGTTCGTTGATGCTGTAACCTCTCGCAGCTGGAGGTCTAGAGAGAGCTGATTGGCCGAGCCCTCTCAGAGGGGCGGGATGAAGGGTACTTAGTGCTCCCATATTAATAGCGGCTCTACAGCCATTCAGGGGAGGTCTGTGAGCTCACGCAAGCGGAAGGAGCGGATAGCGCTGTCCTCCGAGTGTGTTACGCCGCCCCCAACGGTGTGTG